>JAVQKC010001357.1:0-16224 GCA_036025475.1 Philypnodon macrostomus
TGTAATGTCAAAAGCATTTTAAATCAACAAAAATAAATAAACAATACTAAACAATAACAATGACACATTAATTAATTACATTTTCATACAAGTAAGAGTACTGTTACTTCAAATGAATATTACTCAAGTAAAAGTAAAAAGTACTTATCCAAACGATTACTCAAGTAGAAGGTACGTAGTTAAGGACTGAGTAACTGTTTGAATGTAATGTCAAAAGCATTTTAAATCAACAAAAATAAATAAACAACACTAAACTATAACAATGACACATTAATTAATTACATTTTACTGTTAAAATGAATATTACTCAAGTAAAAGTAAAAAGTATGATGGAGTAAAACTACTCTTAGAAGTACAGATTATTCAAAAAGTTAGTCTTTACTGGATTAATGTAACTGAGTAAATGTAACTCAAGACTGCCCACCTCTGAAAACATTAGACATCTACTGACGGAGTGGGTAGTCGGAGTGAAATGCCAGTTGGGGCCATACTCGTCTTGCTTTAATAAAGTGACTGGGGAACTGGGCATTCCACAGAAATATGTGCACTGAATTTCTACTGCGCTCTATGAACACACCAGGAATACACAAGTACGCTTAAAGGACTCACTGGCTACCACTGTCACGAGGGAACAAAATTGCTCCCAAATGTTGCCAGAAATTGGCCGTTGTCAGCCAAGACTGCAGCACATAATCCCCAGATGAGATCTTCCTTTTGTCTCAGTCGTCTGCCAGCTCCCCCCTTAGTGTGGCATATGGTGAATTCAGCAACACACACATGGTTGTAAAATGTAGCACTTAAATGAACTAATGTCTGTCTACGAGTTCTTGTCAACACCATTTTCACCAATTCCAACACTTTGGTACAAGCAATGTAGCTCTGGAACAAATTAGGAGACCATTCCAAAAAACCTGCCAGCCATTTAGAATCAGTAGACTGTGATCAAGCATTTAAAAACATATGGACTGGTGAAAGCTGTTACTGTGAGCACATCAAGTCAAACACAATCAGGTTCTACTGAAATTGTAAATGTAGTATTACTACAAAAGTAAAAGTAGTCATCCAAATAATTACTCAAGTAAAAGAAAATGGTGAAAAAGCTACTCCAACACAAACTGTGCCAATTGTTTTCAAAGGTAAAATTAGACGTCCACAAAATATACATAAAGCAATAAAAAGCTCATGTAAGAAAACTGTTACTTCAAAACTAAAAACTACTCTTAGAAGTTTATTCAAAAAGTAAATGTGGTGAGTAGTAACTCCTGATTAGTCCTGTCTCATCTGGACCGGGGGATTATTTGGGGTATATTTTTGTGTGTGCCTTGTTTCACCTCTACATTAACCCCTGATTTCAAGCCTCATAAAAAGCAATGGAGGATATTTTCTGTCTCCAAAAACATCACCATAAAAAGGTCATCACACTCATATTGCACTCTATACGACTGTGATTTATTTATCCTGCATGTTTATACTCCCCCTGGTGAGTTACACATTACATCATAGATGCTTGAAAGTAACAACAATACACCATTTCAAGATGTCGATTGCCTCACTGCTAGACCTTGATTAGGAAGTGATTTTTTTTCTTTATTTCTATTCCTATCAAATCAAACCATCCCAAGACAATAACATTGATAAACAGCCTGAATAAACCTCAAAGTGATGGAGCTCTTTTGAATTTTGTATATATATTTTGTCATTTCTAAATGAGTCCTTCACTATGGTGTGAAAAATGATCTAGTTCATCATTTTGAATTTGAAAGGTCTATTGCAAAAAGATAGCTCTGAATTATTCCCATGTGTGTGACCTATCGAGGGCTGTCTTATTGATTATAGCCACAAAGCAAACATAAATAATCAGGCGTTATGATGAAAACTATTACAAAGAAGATTGCCATTTTTTACAATAAGTTCACACATCATTTGTAACTAATCAAAATCACGTCTTCTGTTTGCTAGCATGCATTAGTGGTTCTTAAACAGTGGCACAGGTACCCCTGGTGGTACATGAGCTTTCTATATTGGTACTCAGGACACTCAGTTTAGACCTGGTTTAGTCATGTTTAGACCTGGTTTCAATCTGGTTTGGTGGTCCATTAAACAGTTTGTCTAAAGGCAGATATTATCTGACACGGTACTTTGTTTGAGAACATTATTATCACATTCATGGTGCGTTTGATGTCTTGTTTTCTTCAGTTTTTAATAAGGTGTTGCACGCACCCTCCACAAGAGCCAGAGTCATGTAAAATATAAAATATATACAGTTTAGTGTAGATGACTTACCCAAAGCTTGTGCATCGACATGCAGGCATAGTTTCAGTAGCAGCTGTGTGCCCAGAACAAGGGCTGTCCACAGACCCATGTTGTTCTCCAGGCTGGTTGAGGTGACTGATCAGGAATGGCCCTACAGTGAAAGTTCCCAGGATGTTTGGTGTTGTTCCTGTCTTCCTTCCCAATCAGGAATAAGACAAAAAAGTCCTCATAAGCCTGGGATTTAAGTGTGTGTTTGGGGAGTCTTTTGAAGAGGGAGGAGCTTCATGCCAGAACCTGCCTTTTAAAAGCTTCCTCAGACGGCCCCATGTGGAGTAGGAGTGACCTGGGGAGAAGGCCTTACATTGGCTCATTATGCACCAGGTTTTATGCAGCCAGGAAACCAAAATGTTACAGTCCATAAAAATGTATGGTATGGGAATTGGGACTAGACTGCCATTGATTCACTATAGATGATTACTTGTTAGATGTTTTGTTAATGTGGGAATTGAGGAGCAGCAGCAGTATAGGCAACTTGAGCAATTGTTTAGGGCGCCAGAAAAAAGGGGATCCAAACGTAAAAACGTATTTATATACTGAGATTATTCAGTTTTAAAGCCTATGTTGAAGTTATGTGATTGGGGGCAAGTAAACACATTTGGTCATTTTCACATTTTCAAAATACCTCAGAATATGTAAAATAAATAATACCAAAAAAAACCAGTTGGCTCACCTCTGTCAGATGCTCTGCCTCCTTACTGAAAGCCAATCACTAAAAACAATTTTCAAAAGAGCCACTGTAGAGTCGCTTTACAAGCTTCACACTCAATGTAAAACAGAGAAATTGAGTTAGGCGACACCTTTCCCATGTGCCCGTGTTTCCTCCTTCATCAGAGCAGAGCGCAGTCAGGAAATGAGAGCCCCGGCCCAGTGTTAACAAGGCACGAGCAGAGCCACAGACAGATTGGCCCACAGAGCCTACGGCTTGTCAGCGTGTCTGGCACCAAAATGACTTCAAGCATTTGGCTGAAAGACAAAGATTTAATGGTGTTTACATTTCCCCCTTTCTCCATTTGTCAGAGGCATCGTACTGTTATGAGTGAAAAGCATTTGTGTACTGATTTATATGAATGGGGTGTTTGGGAATTTGCAACAAATGTATCTCATACGTACCAAAGTAATGCATTAGTTAACTATAGCAGTAGTTAGACAGCTTTACATTGGTAGGTTTTGTTGTCCCTAATCCACAGTATATTAACAGTCTAGTTAGTTAGTTTGTTGATTTGTTATGATCATTTACAGTATTTTGCATCACATGGGCAGATCCAATGTTTTAGAAATAAATGTGTTTCAATTAACTTCAATTTTTCTGACTAACTAACTAACTAACTAACTAACTAACTAACTAACTAACTAACTAACTAACTAACTAACTAACTAACTAACTAACTAACTAACTAATTAAAGTAATCACTTCCTATCTTTGAACATATAATAACCATCAGCATTTTTATAGTGTAGCAATATACAGTATGATGCATTGTTTGCAGTGAATTATTAAGATGACATTTAATAAACCTAATGCTTAACCCCACAGTTTAAATGTACTGTATGCAATAGGCACCCCTAGTTTGGGTTTCAATTGCTGTACCACATGCACTTACGCTTCAGGCATCCCGGAATGTGGAGATTGTGTTGCTAATATTAAATAAATAAATAAATTTATATCTTAAATTTCTCCAAATGAATTATTCCAACTTTAAATACAGCTCCAGCCTGTATCACTCGATCAAAAAGCACTGGACTTAAAAACAAGTGTCGATGAGTCATTGTTTCCACAGGACCTCCAGGTGTTTCCCTTGTGATGATCTCACTAATGTCTGCTAATCTGAAAGTGCTCCACATGCTTCAGTTAGTAACGGTTTTATCGAACGTGTGATTGGTCCAATGAACGATCACTCTGGGGTCTTAGATCACAAAAAAGCTTCCCAAGAACTTGATGTCAGAATAGACCACATTATATTGCAGCAGGACCTAAGCTGTATCACATCACAGTGCGGTTGATGTAGTCAGACAGTGAACGCAGCGTCTGGCTCAAAGATAAAACCCAAATGACTCCACATATGAACTATTCCCTCACAATGATCCCACTCGGATATACACTTCAGTAAGTCTGCTGCCCACCATTTACTTTTATGACTAAAGACGTGAAATATGTCTTCTCTGTCTCTGTCTGCATAGTGCTGCCAAAGTGGGGCTGATATGCAAAACAGCAGTTATAGGCAGCATATACTATGGGAGGATTTCCAATGTATCTCTTTGAGAAATATATTAGGCTACATGATTTGTACATTATTGACACCAGAGCTGAAAGGTCACCCAGGACACTGTGCAAATATACAAACATTTATATGCTAGTGTTTTTTTTTCTCTTTAAAACCGTATCCCCCTTTTTGCTGGCCGCATCATTACTACAGCCAATGCAAATAATGGAAAGTAGCTGCAGAGTGGGGTTTCTTCACCTATACAGACGGATGAGTCCAATTCAGGTCTTGAGAAGGTCTGCGCCTCAGCATATACCATTGCTTCAACATCAACATTGGAACAGAAATGCAAAGCTCATAAAAATTACCATATGCAAGTTACCATAACAAATAGCATTGTTTGTGTGTGCAGATATATTGTTTTTTAGTTTGTTGATGTTGATTTGTTGACCACAAATATGAGAAACGCCATTCGAATAGAAAACTTACTACATATTGCTTTTTAATGAAGACAGAATTTTTTAACAGTCGGTCAGCCACAGCTCGAGGTGTCTGTAACTCTTGGCCCTGCAGTGGGAACATGCTCATTACACTGTTGGATGCAACGCTGTACAGTCTGTGGCCTGTCCTACCTAATGTAGTTATGCAACGGCAGCCAGTCAGCAAGTCCGAGTGAGCTGATCCAAAACCTCATTAAAACTGCAACATCTATTAAAAACTCACCCCGGTTTGGTATCGCCGACATGCTCCAAACCTAAAAATTACTGCATTAAATTGGCTGAATTTGGAGTATCAGACAGCCTGTAACTGCAGCTGGGGCTTAACAAATGGACCCACATCCAGCAGCATATTTAGACAGCAAACTCTTGAGCCAAATTGGTATGTCATGGTGGATAAAGCTGTAGAGTTTCTTGGAATCATCAAACCAGGCGTAGAGGATATAAAGACAAATTATTCTTCAAGTGTTATATGTCTACAATTATACAGGAAATATGTTTTGGGCTGCTATTAATAAAAAGTCTACAGAAACAGCCAGACATTCATTCAAGTGAATTTTCATTTCGACCAAAAAGAAAACCAACTATTGAAATACTTGGGGAAAATTGCAGGAAGTGGGTGAAACCAATGCGATTTTGTTCACCTGAAAATACCTCTGTAAAACCACTCAAATCAGTCTTACTCAAGTTGTGCCTGCTTCTCTTGAAGACTGATACTAGTTTGTTGAATGTTGAATATCTGAAGGTATTTATATAGTGTGTTTGTCTCTAAAATAACACTGCGGTTTGTCTGTCTCACCTGAATTTGGATACTGCATGGCGCCCCCTGCCAAGCCGCTGCTAGACACTACTACAGTGATTATTTTGCCATGTGTAAAGTGTGGGTTCATTCTCAGAGCATTCTCAGATTATACAGCTGCTGCCTCACTCACATCAGCTGCATGCATTCACACTCACTAGACCTATACACACCTCATATGGCTCTAAATCCCTTCAGAAGATACCATGTGGAGCAAGGATGCATATACTCAACACTACAGCCAGACGATTTTATCAAAGTGCTGTTCTTTTGAGACAGCTGCAGAGGAGCCGATAGAAAAGAGGGGCCCTTACTGGTCGTACATTTTATGTATGATGTTGAAAGTGAAATACCTTCATAATTACTTGGATTTTGGCCATAATTAGATTAAAACCTAAATTGAAATATGTGGAATTGCTCGTCCAGTCACATATTAGTGACACTAATAGTTTCATTCTACAAACTTCACCCAGGCTACACTTAGCTGTGATCTTCTATTCCTCAAAATGTGGAAAATAACTGTAGCAAATATCAAATTCGAATCATGAGACAAAATTAGCATGCTTAGCTCTTGTTTAGTGTTGGTATGTGGAAAGGGCCAGGAACTTTGCTATGACCCCAACAATTCTTCTCCATTGCTTCGAGGTATAGGCCACAATAACCTTTTATAATCTGCCAAAGTTGAAAGTCTGTCTGTGACAAAGTAATTCTATTAAAGTATAATTTGTTCAAACTGGGTTTATGCCTGGGCTAACAGGGTATGATTGAATGATTGAATGATTGAATGATTGAATGATTGAGAGAAATGAAAGTGTATAAACATACTTGACTGATTTATGACAACCGAGGTTACAAATATGACTAGAGAACCTGTGTATTTTCACATGTTGTAACATCCAGCCGTGTCTAAAAATCCATATTAAACTGCCTCTTGGTTATAAATAGCTGATGGTATTTGGTTTCCCATTTTATTACGGTAGGCCATTCTTTGGGGTGAAATCATAACCTACTATTATATATATATATATATTATATAATAAATGTCTTATGAGTGGGCACGAGCCACATGTGTTAAAACGAAGATGCTTGAGACAGTGTGGAACAGTGACCTTGTTACAATGTAGAGGCACAAACACTATGTCACATCCAACTCTTTGAAACACAACTCTCTCTATTTCCTGTCCACTACTATAGAAGCAGAACTATAATGTTTTTCCCAGAGAGACAGATGTCAAAAAGTACGGCCCAGGAAATTAATAGATTTCTTCCACATTGTCCAGACGGTCTCCTACTCTCAACTGGACTGGCCTTTGTTTCGCAACACTGCATGTACCCTGCCCGTGAAAGGGTTATTTTTTATACATGGAAACTCACAGATTGTTTTTAAAGATGTCTACTGTAGTAATTGAGCCAGTTTCAACTGGGATACTACAGGGTCTAAAATCTTTACACAGTTTCCTACTGAAGAAGTCACCAGGGTTCACAAGGAGAGGGCACAGAGGTGTGTGGGAAATGTGTGATTTACAACAGCACCTGTGGCTGCCTGTTTGCCCCTGTGTAAGATCAATGTTTGGTGAAGGGGTGGATTAAGAACAGGATGCAACCTGAACCTCTGCAGTTAGTCTTCTAGTAAACCTGGCGAGTAAATTATAGTGTCTTTACAGAAAGCCCTGTGTGTAACTATTCAAAGCTAATGTACATTTACTCATTTACAGCTTACCTAGAGCTAACCTTAGAGTATTTCCTTTTGCAGGCAACTGAGAAACATAGAGACAACATGCTGCCCTTGGTTTAGATTATGGACATCTTGTCTTGTGACCGGATTTGGTCATTGTGAATTTAATTTGGCAGCATGTTTTGATTTGTGTTGTCTCTTGCATGCACTATCTCTAGATCATGTATGCACTGGGGCATGTGTGAGAGCAGAATGGAAACCAGGTGTTTGTGGTGTGTTGATGCAGGATGGTTACTGCATTGTCAGCTCCGTTTGTCTACAACAAGTAACTTACAAGCTCAGCAGGACCGCTTACATAAAAACCTCCACTAATGGGTGATAAACTCATTGGGCTTGGGAAAACAACAAATGGATTTCACTGACAGCAAGCACCGAAAAACATTCAGACCTATATATAGACTTGATGAACGGCAAAGACAGGAGCCGTTGTGACATCATCACATTTAGACATGAGCTCGGTCAGACAAAATGTGACTGCTCTACAGCGGTAGTACAGTAGTGGTTTGCTTCCTAAAATGATTCACATCATAGTGATGTAAAACAGATGTCAAACAGAAAACCAAAAAGCCCGTTAGGTTTCAAAAGTAAAGTTTAATGGGGTAAGAACTATCTTCAAATCCTCAAATATTTAATTGGATTTTGGGGCAAAAACCACGTAGCTCTCCTCACAGTCCCACCCAGTGTGATGAATCTCTGTAGATTCACTAGGGCAGAAAAAAATAGGAAGTGCTTTGGACAGTCTTACAGAAAGTCATTTATTTTGGTTTTGATGGACAGTTGTCTGTTTTAAAGGTTGGACACAGGGCAACACATATAATCATCCTCATTTTACTTTCATGTCCCCGCTCTCGGTGTTCTGGTCCTACCAAACGGATTATTGTTCTACTGACTATAATGTTCCTTTCTCTGATCTTCCTCTCTTCTCCAATTCTTTAAATGGTTGAGATCAGCATTTCTCTAGGATATTAAAGTGACCTCAGTCTGAGTCATCGCTCTCTGCCTCTCAACACTGACACAGACAGACAAGTGCATTATTACATAGACAAAGGTAAAGACAGGGTCTTATGGGTGCCCCGTGACAAAGACAGGATGAAGGTAAAGTAAAGAGGATGGTTTGTGGAGGTAAGGACCTTTACAATCATATAGTAAAGCACACATCTGACACCTGTCACAGTGTACTGGTAGTAGATGAAGCCAGTCTCTTTCCAATGTAGATCCTAAAAAGGGAGAAGAGAATTAAATTTTTTAAAAAGTCATTATTACTGTGATTTTGATTGGCAGTTGATATTCTATGAGGAAAGAGTTGTGTCCAAGTATGTATCGTAGGGATGTCCAATATTAGAAAAAAGATCTCATGAGCATTGCTCTGTTATACTGTATATCACAATAATCATAGAATTGTCTTTCAAGACTTACTAAGGACTAAACCAGGTCTAAATATAGTTCTGAATAAGGACTCATTTAAAGTATACCATAACAATTTGAATAGAGATGCACTGATCCGTCTTTTTCAGTCCCGATACCGATATCAGGACTTTGTGGATCGACCGATACCCGATTTCCACTGATACTAATGCTAAAGTCATAGACATTTTCTCCCTTCAGAAATAATAAATCTAAAATTATATCTAACACCAGATAACCCTCAACTCAATGTCTAACAGACCATAGCATTAGTGCAATAGATTCAGTTTCTTGTGACATCAATAATGCATTTGCCAAAATCACAACATTGCCATATATTGTTGACAATGGTGTCGGAAATGCTTTTGACCTAGTTGTAAAAATAGAACTGTGTGAATTAGGGTGACTCTTACTCACCCGACTCCGAGAGTGAGCAAGTGTGAAGCCAGCAGAGACGGGACCAGCACCAACAGCACATCGGAGGAAAATATCCTCCTCTTCATCACTTCACTCTTACGAACACTCAGAGACCTGGGCTGCTTTGGGTGCTGAAACACAAACTCTCTACAAAACACCAGGCAAATGGGCAAGGATAGACAGAGAAGAAGAGGATAATGAGAACACTAGAGAGAAACATGAAGAAACAGTGAAATCATAGAGCACTGAACAAAGGCAATAACTACCAAATACCTGTCAAAAAACTTCACGTGGAATCAAAAAAACACGTCTAGACTTTAAATAAATATAAAAAATATCACAAACCTCCCAAGACTCAATTATCTATAAACAAACTTTAAAACCGAGGTTGCTTTCAACATCAAAGTTGAATAGATAATCTGTGACTACACTCTAAGAAATTAAATCTGGGTAATATGAATGTACATAACTTCATGTTATCCTAATGTCTTTCACAGTGAATTTGAAAAACTGTTGCGGCAGTGGCGCAGTGGACCTGCAACCGGAGGGTCACTGGTTTAAATCCCTGCCTAAGTGCATACTGTTGTTGGATCCCTGGGCAAGTTACTAAACCCACAATGCTTATGCCCACATCAATGAATGTGGCTGTGTGATTGATGTTTGGTGGTGGTTGGAGGTCTGTCAGTGTTCCCCAATGTTGACAATTTAGAATTTTTTGTGTTGGTTTTGGGGAGTGACGTGCAATGTAAGGTATTAGATAAAAGCCATATTGTTTATTTATACTAACAAAACACTGTGTAATTTTTAGATTTACTCAGAACCCATTAATAAAATGTAAAGTTCTATATTGTGTCAAACACTTTTACGCAACATTTTTATCTGAATTGAAAAATGTTATTTCTTAGAGTGTACTCATTTCTAATTACTGACAATTATTGTTCTTACTTAGGTGGCATATTTTCAGGTCTACTGGACCAGTCCAACACCCAGTCTGTGTCCACTCGGCGCTCAGGTTCCTCCTTGTAGAGTTAGAAATTTTTTTTATTATATATATATATATATATATATATATATTAGTGTTGAGGCCATTTCCTCTCACATTCACTCGCCAGCAATGGTAGATTGAATGGTACATTAGATCAATTGAATTTAAGGTCACACCATTGAACTATTGTGGACACAGTTACAGTACAAAAATTAATTTAACTGGAAGCTAAAAACAGCTTTTACAGATGTAGTGACATGTGCATTAACAAAGGTTACAATGTGCAGGTAGGTAGGGTCACGTTACACTAGTCTGAGCTGAAATGGGTTCACAAGTAAAGAACATCCACTGAGATTCAGTCTCACTGTATACAGAAAAGATAACTGTTTCAGAGCAGTTAAAATGTCCCATATTCTTGTCTGACTATATATAATAAAGTTGGTTGCAAAGCTGCCAACACATGGGAGCAGTGTGTAGGCTGGAATCAAAGGCACACATTTATGAAGACTCTATCTAGTATTTTGAGGTACAAGAGAGTTTTTTTTGTTTATATTGTTGTTGGAAAAGATATATTTCCATTGCATTTTGGCTGCTCATTAGAATGTGGAAATGATGACGTTTTTAGACTTTAACTAAATGCAGTGCTTAAATTGGAGCTACCACAACTGTCCACAGAGCTAACACAAGGGCACATTTGTTGTTCATCCAAGGCTGTAGTGTTGAGATTTCTGTTGAAATAAAACAAACTCATGGAAAGGTGAAGGCTCAAGAAAAAGAAGCCTCCAATAGTTTTTAAGCTTTTAAAAAAACTATACTGAAGAGCTGTGGTTCATTGAACATAACAAAAAACAATCATCCTCTTTCAACCTGACCACCTAGAAGTGAAATATAATTCCGGTTACTTTCTGAGATACCTTCCAGTTTATATCACAAGATGAAATCAAAACCTTTCTCAAGTCCTATAGCGTATTATAATGTTTTCTTTTCATTGACAAAAGTACTACTTTCCTCGGCCAGGGGTCAGCAATAACATGGGAAGGACATGCAGAGTCTGTGGGCTGTGCATTTACTTTTAGTGTGTTGTTTAACTGATATCATTCATCTCGTCCCTTCAAGCGAAATTAAAGAGTTACTAAATATAAAAATCTTCACAACTTTTCTTGACATTAACAGTTACTTCTTGTTGCTTCAGTGAATACCATCAGTCATGCCATAGCCCAGAATTAGACTGCGATTGGAACCAGGCCCCTGTGGCAGAAGTGCACACCAAACTCCATGTTGATTTAAATGTACAGCATCAATAACTAAAGAGTTTTACAGCTGTGCTATTCCACTTGGGGCTATTTTGAAAATATAGCCATGTTTGGTATCAGTGGCTGCTTCGGGCTCAAAATGATGGATTGATCCGGCATTAAAACAAGCTCCTCTGTGCATTATAAAGGATAGGCACATATACTAGCTAAAAACATATTCCTCAGGGCGGCGACGCAGATGAGATGGCGACGCCGAGATACGAGCCATGCTAGCTCCACGGGGTGCTGCTGCAGGAAGTAATAACGCACAACCAGAAAGTGAAATACCCCTGAGGGCTTCTTAGCGACTTTTAATTTGACTTCTGGCTCCACTAAGGTGCCAGGAAAAAGTGAGCAAAGCAGGCCACAGAGCCCAGCCTATACCCAAACAAGAAGAAGAGCATGGGGACATAACTCCAGGACCTACAACTGCAGCACGTGTACTCTAGATGATGTGATAAAATGTATGTATGTTAATGATGATGCATTGTAAGTATGCATATGAAGTATCAAGGGTTAGAATATGAGTCTATGAAAGGTCAAAGAAAGGAATACTACTTGATTATCAGGATCCATCCCACAAACCCGGATCCTGTACCATTGCCAGCTGCCACAATGACACTAAATTGATCGAAATGGTGTGTACACGATGGAGCATAATTATACTTTATATTTTAATATTAAATTTGACCTAGATAACTGTGCTTGTGCAGATTTTCACTGACTCCTAAAAGCATTTACCGAGTACTTAACTATCTTTTATAATTGAAGGCATACTGTAAAGCAACAGCCTTGGGAACATTTCAACATGTATTGAATGGTTAGCTCAATAGGCTCAGCAGAATGTTATCATTATTTCGTGGGTAGGAGCTTGTCTTTGATATAGCTGCCCTGCTAAATATTTGATCACTAGCTGTAGATCAGTAAATTGGTGCTTAACCCTTCTCCGTTCATGTAAAGCATCATTAAACACAATAGTTTGAATCAACAAGCCGTATTTAGCTGTGTAATGGAGCATACTATTCCCAAATGTAAAGGCAACATGTTACAGCAGACAGCCTTCATTTGGCTTCCATCGATACCAGATCTTGTGGGGAACGCAGAACTCCTCTATGATCTTCTAATATCTTGTGATGTGCGGTAATTTTTCAGATCATGTAATATGAGAGTGATAGAGATTAAAGGGGATGAAGTTCTTATGTAAGTGATGCAACCTCTAGTTAAGGCATTAACAATTCTTTCGTCACATGCAGTCAGGGAGTTCATACGGAGAAACTTAATGTGTTGTGAGTTTGACAGTTTTAAACTACACATAAACATGGAGCTAATTAAACATTCTGAATTGAATTAAAATATGTTTTTCTTTAAGGTTTATCAATACTTTTTTTGTATGTTTACAGATTCATATTTTGATCTCTGAGGCTTGGTAGTGGCACAATGTGCACTTCAGAACACACCACACCAAAGGAGTCTCCACTTGAAATAACCACAAAACCAAGAGGAAGCAGTTCATTGACAGTGCAACAAGAATTTCTGAACTTGTGAGAAAAATATAAATAACTGTATATCATTTATCCACTCCCCAATTGTCTTGATATTCTCTCACAGTCATCCATAAAATGTCCATACATATATCATTTTAACCCATTTTGCGTATATACTAGGACAGGACTATACTCCAATTAAAAGGGCCCTATGTAACTTTTTACATTAAAACATCAGAGTCAGTGTGATCCTAAATGAGTTCCTGTGGGGTGAATGAACCTTCCTTGCTAGGATGACTGCTACACAAGCTTTTACAGAGAAAGCTCCAAGATATAAAAAGACACCAAATTGACAGACCTGGTGTATTTGTGGTTGAACCGTAGCTTTATGATCATCTAGAGTCTATATATTTGTTGTGTTTTTTCTCTGAAACTGTAGGGGGAGCTCTGTGAAGGAGAGATGTGACCAAACCAGTGAAACGTGCATAGTGCCCTTTAAACATCTCAATTTATAAATAGAACTTAATTCAGATGTGTATAGTGCCCTTTAAACATCTCAATTAAGTTCTTTGTATAAATGTTGCAGCTTAGAATCACTTTGCTTTGTCTTTCACCTGTGACGCTCAACATGCAGAATAAATAAGACTTTAGTTAACGGGAAAATTTACTAGCAGCTTGTGGCGTACATTAAAATATGTCCTCCGAATATTACAGTCAGTAGTGGTCACTGTGTCTTTGTAGGCTATCTCTGTGGTGTAAATAATAAATATGTGATGTGTCCCCATGTGATAATGACCTTGTTGTGATTATAGCTGGGATTTACATTTGACTTCAATATCAACACAATTAATAGCACTGGCCTTGTTGACTGAGCTGCGGCAACTGGGTCATCATCTGTACAAGGGTGTTAGTTGGTTAGTATTCATAGAGCCTTCACGCTAACAAGCACTGGTTAGACACTCTAGACATGTACAGACCGTATAGACTAGGAAACAGAAAAACATGGAAATTATGTAATGTGCTGGATCATAACAACTTTACAATGTAATTAACTCCACACAACTGCCACCTAAAGTTGCCCACAGCCTTTTTCGACATGTAACATGCATTCGGCTTTTTTATTAGCCATCATACCAGGCAACTTAACAACTAAATTTTATGGATTGCAGTTTCAGTGAAGCGTGCATCCTGCTGAAATCACCTTGACCGTGAGCACATACTGGTAAACATGAAGCACCAACACTGGCAGAGAATAACAAAAAAGAAACAGCCGGGCATGACCTTCATCTGTCCAATGTATCTTTTAACATGTTAGCCATGGCTACCTGGAATCTGCGAAAAAAAATGCACAAAATAGAACATTTCTAAATATTTATATACAATACCTAATATGAAAAATAAAGTAAATAAAAATGTCTGCACACACTAATACACACTTTTGACTCAATGGCCACCCAACAACCTACCACCATCATATCAAAACTTTTCTCACCTCCTGCCCAACATGTCACAACTTTGTTTTCCCATGTTATCCACCAAGTAACATTTGTGTCCCTTGCCATCCAATGTGGCACCAAACATGCCACAACATTGCCTTAACTGCCAAAACATATGCAACAAACATGTGGCTCCTGTAGCACAACATGCCATCCATTTGTCTCACATGCCATCCATCACCTGCCACTCTATATGTACGTACTGGTGGCCCTGTTAGGCCCTGTCCACACAGAGACGCCTGAAACGCTGTAGTGTGTATGCCGGGCCCGTTGGTGGCACTGTGACACTTCCTGGGCACACTGGGCAGTTGTTGTTATTGTCAGAGTGCATCGCATTATAAGAGCGAGGAGGAGGGGCTACAACAATATCGTTTCAGAAAAGAGCCATATTGTTCGTAAATGCAGATCCGAGTGGACCAAACTCCTAAAGGGATACTCCTGAACTCGTCTCTGTGTGGACAGGTGTTTTTACTGCTAACATAAGGCTCATTAATATCCAGATCTCTGTTAAAACACTAACAGGTATTTTAAACTGTGCAGCCAAGCCTTTTATTACACTTGAACTGTTAAAAACCCATGAAAACACCACACTGTATATTGTAGCAAAGGGGGACATTTTCTTTCATTACACCAACAGCGGAATGGTTTACTCTGAAACAAATCCGTGCAGTGCATTGGTGATCTCAAGAGTACCACCGAGTCCACTCAGTGACGACGACAGCGCTCAAGGGGACACTCCAGCACTTGATAGTTTGACTAGAAGAGAGAAATAAACTTTACTTCGGTCCCTTTTATGTGCTTTTAATAGTGTTGGGCAGCAATACCTCTTGTAAAAGGTAGCTCATTTTCTGCTTGTGGACTGAACATTACATGCTAGGGTGTATGCGCTGCACACCTAGGAAGGTGCATCGGAGGGAGAGAACTTAACTTTGAAGAAACAGATGACTCCTGCACTCTGTTTTTATTTTGTATTTTTGTTCACACCAACGTTTTGGTCCAACTGACCATCATCAGGCTTGAGGACCGCCCCGTTTACTCCACCTTCCACTTTATGAGTGAGATCGTGTGCGGGAGACATCTGTTTCTTAACACGACTGATAACATTACAAATACTGTATCACACAGTCAAGTTTCTTAAGCATTGCATTATAGCTTGATTACATTTTAATAGTTAAACTGATGTACCTTGAGTTAGTTGGAAAACACAATGATACCCCAATAGACATTTACTGTATTTATTGTGTAAACCGAGTGTTTTTGTACTAGGCTACCTTAACTAGCATGACATTGTCTACTGTTGTGTTGCCTGTACACTGTATGTGTCCTGAAATGTCATCCAACTCACCATAACCATGGCAGTCTGACACATTTGAGAGGAATTGTTTATATGGTAACACTGTATTTGGCATAGCCCTTAACTACAGTGTATCTACCTCATTAAGTACAATGTAATACACTGTGTAACAAACTGTAATAACATGTAACTACATTGTACCTAACCCCAACCCTAACCTTAACCATTCAGTCTGTACAATGCAGTTATTAGAGTATGGTACACAGTGTATTACATTGTACTTAATGAGGTAGATACAATGTAGTTA
>JAVQKC010001359.1:0-14429 GCA_036025475.1 Philypnodon macrostomus
CGTATTTTCAGTTGTTTGACACTTTTTTGTTAAGTACATATTTCCACATGTGTTAATTCATAGTTTTGATGCCTTCAGTGTGAATCTACAATGTCAATAGTCAAGAAAAGAAAGGAACCTCATTGAATGACTTTTGGTTTGTACTGTATATTGTAATGTAATCATGGAATACATTTAGTGAGGTGATAATTCATTCACTTTACAGTCACACAAGGTTATGGGTTCAGTTCTCTGTCTGATCAACTACTTTCTGGTGGTGGAAAACAACCCCTGTAGCCACAGCTGGCCTGAGGCAGACTGGTAGTAAGACCTTGACTACAGCCTCCCTAAAGACCACAGTTTCCCAATCATCCAAACATCTAAGCAGGTGGGTGAAGTGAATCAAACCGCCAATCTTACAGTTAGTGGGTAACCTGCTGATTCAAAATATGGGGCTAGTCCAATTTGTCCATTGAAAATGCATTGCTAACTCATTTACAGTGCAGCGCCCGGTGACCTATCTCCAGATCTTGACCCAGGATATTCGTCAGGATGTACCTAGCTGGAGGATTAACCTAATGTGAATGTTTTGCATTACATCTCAATACATGCTTCTTTTATCATCATCCAACCAATTGGTTTTGGTATCTGGTATAGTTTGGTAATTTCTTCATTGGGGGCTATGCCAGTGAGCCAAGTCATGAACAGGCACCACAGTGAGCCCAACCTGTAGATTATGGTGACACGAGGAGTGGGTTGAAGCATGAAGCAGTATAAACAGGATGACAGTATTTACATTTAAAGCTAGCCCCCGACTCGTGTGCAGTGAAGAAAATCTCGGAAAAGCCACTCAACCTAAACACCATGAACGAGACGTGACACATTGGCTCACACATTCGCACAGCTCTCCACTTATCTCCCTTTGAGAGCTGCCTCGTACGCTGCTAACATGCTGGGATGCTACAGAGGACAGTATCAAAGCATTTGCCCTTGAATTATTCATGAAATGCAACCAAGCTTGTATTAAAAAATGTCTAACGTCTATTGTGTTTGTTTGTCTAAAAAGGTGTCACTAGCAGCAGGTAGAAGTTTGATGCTGACACACTTTGACTGGCTCTGTTGTTGGGGAGACGGGGAGAAGGGGAGACGGGGAGAGGGCACAAGGCACAGCTGTGAGAAGGCAAGGCACAGAGGAAGTAGGTCAGGAGGTTAGAGAGAGAGGGTAACAAAAACAGTGAAGTACAAGAAACATTATGAAAAAACATGATTGAATCAAGCAAAACTCTAGGGCTGAATATATATCTGTCATATATAATAAATGATTGTCATTATGATCATCATCATTCATCACCAGTCAGTGGAGCTCAAAGGATTTTTCAGTGTTCAATAAAAATGCAAAGAACTGGGAACAGTCATATAACCATGCTTCAAAGACATAATGTAAATATATATTGCAATAATGTCATAGTCTTTAACCTGAGATAGATTTACACTGTTGCCAGAATCTTTTTTTATATATTTTGGTTTTTAAAGATGTAAGATAAAATAGAGAATTAGTCTATCGTGGTGATCAATGGTTTAACTTCAACATGAGCTTCTTTAATATCTATCTAAACTACCAAGATACATTTAGTATTTGATGAAATTCTTGTGAGATTCTGATGAGAAAACTGGGACTCAGTAGATTTCACAACAGGAAAAGACAAAAGTCCAGTTAGGTGTCTTGATTAACCTAGTAACTAATTCTGTCTGACTAAGCTGTCCATGTACTCTTCTTGTTGAGAAACACTGAAGACGGCAGCAGTAACAGTGAAATGTTGGGTGGAGAAAGGTATGTGAAATACATCTTTTGCACAAACCACAGACCGCAGATCATTTCAGGAAATCCTCACTCACATTTCATCATTCCAGCCTCCGAATTTCTGCTAACGTGACATATTTCACCAAACACTTCTGCAAAATTGGACCAATCATTGTAATTTCATCTACCTAGCCCCCCTCAGCGTTTCAATAGTTAAGATTTTGCTTTTATATGCATAAACAGTACAATTATTTAATGTGAAAATTCTTTGACCTTAACAAAGTGCAGGTCTACCGCCCAAAGATATGCGTACAATATTGACCCTGAAGTGATGTGATGAAGATGAGCATGTGGAATGGCACAAGCTCAAGTACGATTTGGACATCAAACTTTTATCCAGAAATGTTTTTATTTAAGATCTGACAGTCAAGTTTATTTATTTATGTAGTATTTGTTCTGAATGATGGATTAAATCTGGATATTAAAAAGTGCTGTTATTTTGTGATATTCTGAAAATGTAGTACAGTCCACTTTGTTCATGGTGACACTCATGAAGGGCATATTGTTCTTCAAATAACCCATGCTTTTGGTTCTGCTTTCCCTGTTTTTAAAATTGCTGTGTCTTGAATATCTGACACATCCGAAGTGTAAAGGGGAAATGGTTTGGCTCCACTGGTGTATGGTTTGACAGGCACACTGTATGGGATTATTACATGAAGAGGAAGTTTATTTGCATGTCAAGCAAGATCATGTATGGCTTTATATGGATGTATGGGTCTAGAGAGAGCGTCTATGTTTAGTAATGGAATACAAAAAGAGTTGAGGTGTAGTTAAATCTACACTATCCAAAATATTATCCAAATCAACCCTGTTTTTCAATAACAGTGATGAATTTCCAAAACTCATCACCTCTATTTTCCTAATCTATGTTTTCTAATGTTTTCTATTGTTGAACAGTTTACATTATACACACATCCAACATTCATTCTGTAGCTGTGTAGATTAACAGCCAATAAAAGTGTCCCTTCCTGAAGCGACCACTGGTACCTGGTAAGCTATCATTAGGGAACTAGTTATTTCAATAATAATAACAAAAAAATGTAAAGCACATAACATTGTAAAATTCTCGAAATCCTTGAAATGAATTGATGTTTTGTAAATTAATGTGAAATGTGTTGCTCTGGTTATGTATACATGAGCATATACTATAGCCTTGATTTTCAACCAGTGTTCCGGGGGTACACTCGTGTGCCTTGAGTGACTGTCAGGTGTGCCTTGAGAAATGATCAAATTTCACGTTGTTTCCCAAAATAGTCTTTTAAAGTAAATTTTCCATTGTTGAGTGATTGAAACGACAACATGGTGACAGGCGGGGCAAAAGAATGGTGTTCCGTTTTTGTAGGTGGGTTAATGATGTGTCTCATTATAATATGAAACACATTGCTTTTTGGTCATAAATTAGATTGATGGTGTCCCGTGAGATTTCTCTTGAATAAATGGTGAAAAACACTGTACTATAGTATGTGCTTGATTTATAATGTGAGAGCAGGAAAAGGATTGATTTTAAGCCTTTTAACATGATCTTGTACGTACAGTAAATCAGAATTGAACAGTTCTTGGTGATCTGTTCCTTGTTTCTCTCACGTCTGTCTGAAGTTGTTTGAAGAAGTGACTGTGGAGCTTTTTAGTTTTTCTCTCCCAAACACACTGCTTTGGAGCTTCATGGAGTCTGGTTAACTTTTCCTTCTGTTGATGAACTTGTAACAAAATAAACTAATAAATGAATGTGATTGTCAGAAGTCTATCAGTGTGTGTATGTATTAACTACCATCTATGGTGTGACATGGCTATGGCCCTGGGACTGGGATAGACTCAAGCTACCCCAACCCCTAATAAACCTAAAAGTATCAGTAAATTAAGTGTTTTGTAGATTTTGGATATTTTCTAATAAAGTAATACTTAAAGGCAGTTGTTATTTGTGCAAACAATAAAGCAGCTTCGAATTAAATAAAGGCTGTAAAAACAACCACTGAGTCACTGAGTCTACTCCGGTCATTCAGGAGAAAACGCCCCTGGTGCATGAAGCACAGGCAGCAGACCTATCTACTGCACTGACAATGTCTCACTCAACAACAGAGCAGCCTTGAATGTGATAAAGACAACCTTATAGTCACTCGACTCTACTCCCATTATAATTGTTTAATTTGCATAACACTAGAACTTGGGAAATGCCACGAGCATAGCGTTAGAACAACCTTGGTTATGTAAAAAGCTTCTGGGCTTCTGGCTCAGTCCATATTACTGCAATCACAAATAATAACTTATAATTCTACTGCAATTACAAATAACAACATGTAGCATTAGCACATAGCCAATTTTATAACAGTTTACTGCAACAGTTGTTTGCCTAATGGTGCGTTCACACCGGACGCGACAGACGCGAAACTGGTGACAGATTTCAATGTTATGTCTATGTAAAGGCGTGTTTTCGCGCAACAAATCATTCTGCAGCGCGATAGACGTGAAACGACAACGTGAAACGACAATGCGAAACACGCAATGCGAAATTGCGAAATGCGCGGATAGACCCAGGGCAAAATTTGAACCGTGCCTCACATATACGCCCGACCACAGCTCATCAAACTGGCATTTTCACAGCTGTTATACGGCCATGATGACAACAGACTGCTCCTCAAGCAAAGGAAGTTTTCCAGCGAATTTTCTGCGTGAAACTGGCGAATTTGTCGCCGGTTTTGCGCGACATGGTTCAAAATGTCAAGCGACAAGTAAGAAAATTTGTTTGTCGCGTTTGGTGTGAACGCAGCATAACAAGTACAGTGACAGAACATCAGATGATATGCCTAACCAGCAGTTGAAAATGAACTATTATCAGAACAAAACAATTCGTCTAAAAGTTAGAGCAGAGACCAGGCGAACATCACATCAGTCTGAAGCATTTCCCATTAAAAAACTGCACAAACAATTTTAGTTTTTTAGTTTTATTCCTTCCTTGTCTCCTCTTCATGGACACTTTGAAATCAGTAATCCTTTTTCAGATAGTCACTCCAGGTTTTCTCTCAGCCATTGTACAACTAGTTAGCACCGGCGCTAGCCCAGCCCAGCTCACTCAGTGGGACTTCCACAAACACAGGGTACGTAGCGAATGAATGGTTAAATAGTTGATCGTTAATTGGGCTGATAAAACACACGGTGACAGCGTAAATGATTGGCGGATGTTATTCAAGTCCCACAGCATTCACAGATGATGTATATTCATTTATATTTTTTCAGAGTTTTTTATTAATCATGTAAAATTTTCATTAAACCTTTAATTAAACTGTGGTCAGTACAACAGTCTGGCATTTCATTTTTGTACTCAACTTTCAACCATCCTATTAGGTAAATTGGGCAATCCCTATACAGTAAATGTAAAAATGAATGGTTGTCTGTAAATGTCTCTGTGTCAGTCCTGCAACTAACTGGCCATTGTTCAAGGTGTACCCTGCTTTAGGCTCATAGTTGCTGGGATAACCTCCAACTAACTATCTATAAACACTGTATCAATGAGTTAAATGTTTACTAGATTTACTTTGTACTATTGAGGCTTGCCTGATCTCAAAGGGGCATGTTTTTAGCAGATGTAGTGTCTTAGGAAATAAGTTGTGTTTGTTGTTTGTTGCTCGGACAGTTCCTCCCCATACACTGAGCACATTTCCCAGGACTGTGGGTCTGTAATGGGCCTGTATGGCGCGAATCCCGAGGCATTTTCTGCTAACCTTCCCTTTGGTAAACAGAGGCTGCTCATTGATAGCATGTGTGACATTCCTCCTCCATCTCTCATCAGCCTTAGCCTCAGTGTGTTTTAACTGAAACTACAGACTCTTCACACGTGGACTATCACCACTTTATCTGGACTATATCAGTATTAACCTCTATAAACATGTTCTGGAAGCTATACGATTTATGTGGAAGTTAGACAGTTAATATTTTTGTTCTTTTGAAGTGTGCTTCCAGACAGGTTTAAAATATACTGTGAAATGAATATCACAATTTGTCATAAAAATCATTTTTTTTTAATCCTGCAGCCCTAATCCTACATTACAATTGTGTGGCTGAGGCTGGTAAAGCTGGACTAATTCATGTCTAAACCAGGTCTAACTGAGGACTAAATAATGAGGTCTAGAACTATTAGAACTAGAAGTAAACCAGATATAAACCAGGTCAAAATTAAGTCTTAACCAGGACTTACTCCAGACAGGAAAAACAGGACCAAAACAAGACAGTAACACTTGACAATAATTGCACACTATTAAGCATTAGTAAAGCATTAGCTAAGGATTAGCTAAGCATTACTAACCAGTTAATTGATCTTTTAGAAAATATTACTTAATTAATAAACAATATTGACTTAAACTGTTTACATCCTAAGTTACAACGTCATGTAAATCTAAATCCATAAATTAAGTTAAATAAACCACTTATTCATTAAACTATTGTTAATTACATATTGATTAATGCTTTATTATTGATTAGTGGTGCGCTGTTCTAAAGTGTTACCGACAATTTAAACTGAAAATAGCCACAAAGCTAGGACACTACAAAATGTACTGGTCTGTGTCTGGACATTACCAACATCTTGACAATATCAATATTCATCTCATGGTTCATAGCATATACTGTATTCTCTACATTCCACAAATAATTTTGGGATCTCATAAGCCTTGTATATATTCAACACACACACAAACACACACTCACAGTAAATAGTCTTCAGCTGAATCCTCCGATATCGAATATAAACTTGTGTGTGAAGTGAGTGTGTGCCACAAAAAGGCATAAAAAGAAAATATTATCCATCAAGAAAAAAATTAAACGTAACAATGCAACCGTTAGCTATGCCAAACAATGCTCAAATGAGATCAATGCAAAGAATTAAGCTTTTGATTAATGATGAAAAACCAGTGTGTTGTAGTTGGAGTGTTCTTGTCCTTGAAAGTCTCAGATCAGGTCTCAATGTTGGCTTTGTGATTCAAAAAGTGATGCAGAGCTGTTTCTGCAGTTAAACTTCTATGTATGTAAAAGTCTATATAATCTTTGGTTCCTTCATTACAACATTGTTTGAGAATGTTGCATAGAGGAAAAAATGGGACCAAAACAGAGAAAACATATCAGAGTTGCATTGTTTAATCTGACCCCAAACATGTTTAGTCTATGTGAGATAGTGTGTTCTTGTGTAATAAAACAGTGTAGGTGGTTCTCAAGGGGAAAGAATGGCTCAAATAATCTCTGACGATGAGCATAATAAAGCATCATTGTGGATGTAATGTTTGGAGGAAGATGTTTTATATAAAGTTAGAAGAATAAACAGTGGAATAAACAGTACATGTTGAGTAATAGCGTCAGCCATGGCCAACACAATAAATCTGCACTGAACACTAGCTAGCAGCCTGGAATGAACCAGCGAAACAGATGGAGCCAAGATAAACTTTGATACATTTTGCTGGCTATATCTTTTAAGCTGTTTTGTGCAAGTAGACAAAACCAACACACACATAGAAATAGTTCTCCACATTTTGGAGAAGAGGCAACTGATTGTAACAGTGTTTTACATGCAAGCCTTTGGAGAGTGGTGGGAAGCTGGAGAGAACCAACAGTAACAAGGGGAAGACATGTAGACTCTACTCCGATAGGGATGTGCGATATGTGCGATTGTATCATCATTGAATAATTGAATTGAGTTGTGCCACAGGCATTCATGTATGCTCTGTTCTTCACTGTGTTTTTTACTTATTATGTAAACATTTCTTTCAAAGACAAGAACCCAAATTACATACTGTCAATTGTTGCAGTAAACAAATAAGATAAAGCCCTTTGGGTCATTACAAGTGCATTGGGGAGTAGATGGTTGCTTAGCAAACAAACAAAAACATGAAGAACCAGTGACCTAATCAAGTCTCTTTTGTCAATTTGCCATTTAGATTCAAGACAAACCCAAGAACGAGGTGTAAAACAAACATACAAAGGTCAAAGCTGTTGACCCCGAGGAGCTGTTGACCCTGAGGAGCTTGTTAAGGTTTAGTTACTGCAGTTCTTCGTGTCCATCTGAAGTGAGGACATGCAACCAAGCCTTAAGTAGAAAAGAAAACCCTTGGGAAAATGTCATGGTACAAAATCCAGCTGCATTCTTTTATTAGCTGTCCAAGCATAAGGAATGTATGGTTTAGTCCTAGTGTAGTCCTGGTTTAGTCATGGTTTTTAATCCTATTTTAGTCAAGGTTTAGTTCAGGTGTAGTCCTAGTTTTGGTCCTGGTTTAGCCGTATGCTGGATATAAGCTGCTAGTTTTTCTTAGTGGTTAGGGCTGGGAACCTCAGGGTACCTCACGATTTGATACACAATACACAGCTAACGATACCGATGATATCTCAATATGGCGATATATTGCAAATAATAATCTACGATATATCAAATTTTTTAAAAGGAACTAATACAGTATTTAAACTGTATTCTAATGAATTTATATTTTACAGTTAATTTAATAATTAGAACGGTGAATACTTAAAATGTATCTCACAATGAAGTTGAAACTAAATTTAAGTATAGCCAGATTTTATTTTTGTGAAATATACCAAATATTATAAATTCTGATATAAACCGATAACCGATACAGCAGCCTGCAATACCGACACAGTATCTTGATATATTGATGTATCGATATTTTGTCCCACCCTTATTAGTGATTTTTTTGTAAAACATGCTTGTAGTAAAAGGGTTCTGTCATTGTTGTACCAGTGACCCCAACTCCGACCTATTCTAATCTAGCTCTAAATGGGCAAAGTAATTGTAAGTGAACTTAATTAAGAGCTATTTGCAAGTCTGGCTGCGATCTGGCCCTGTCTGAACCCACAGTGGTAATCAGCTGTGACTGTTGAGATGGAAGGGGCTGGAACCTTCTTTACTGCAACTGCACATAAGAATTAGAGGCAAACAAGGCACAGATGTACAAGATGATGTCGGGATTGTGAAAAAACTATGGTGGCCTAGAAAGTAGAAAAAAAAATAAATAAATAAAAATCAAACGGTGCCATATCAGAGGACACAACAATAAACCCACACACAAAAAACTAGACTAGCCCTTGTTATTATGTCCCAGTTGGCCCTTTTTTGAAGCTAGTGATGGTGCAAGGGTTTTTTGGAGCTTTGTACTTTAAGAGTGTGCTCATTTCTGCGCATTTCCAAATCAATATTTTAGTAATCTTTTAGTAATAAAGACACGTCTACTCAAAATGTTTGTGTTTATAATGGAAGCAGTGATGTAGGTAGATGATCACTTATCTCAACACTCAACGACTACAGCCCCTCCCACAACCACCAAACACCAATCACACAACCACATTCATTGGCAATGCGGGTTAAGTGTCTTGCCCAGGGACACAACAGTATATACGCTGAGGCGGGGATTCGAACCGGCTACCCTCTGGTTGCAGGCTTACTCACTGCGCCACTGTCGCCCCATTTATTACATTTCACATATTTTGTTTCTATACATTTTCACAACACAAAGCTTTATCCTGATCACACAGATGGATAGACATACTTTTGGCTCAATTAAGAGTATTGCGGTATTAAAAGTATGGTTCAGTTTGAAGTGCAATTTATTCAAAATGTGAATGTAACTGAGCAAATGTACCATATTATGACCAACCTCTGGTAAACAACCCACGAACAATCGTGTTAACTCTCACTTCTGGTACATTTACATTTTCTCAAAGTATTTTTTTTTCGAGGCTCATAATACATGCCAATTTTCAGATTACAATAGGCCTCTTGGTGACGGGTTGGGTTTTATAACCACACCACAAATAGGCTAAGCCATGACGGAAAACACATTAACATTTCATTTGAATTTCCATTATAGCTACTTTCTTTATAATGCATTTATTCCATTGTATTGTTTAAACTCATATTGTGCCTCAATTATTTGCTTTTTTCCATTTCTCTGTTCTGAACCTCGTGGGTCACCGTAGAAAGCCACCAGCGAGGTGTAATCCTCCATTATAACTGAGTCCGTTTAGACAAATCCCTTTGCCACAGCAGCAGCAGAGGCACAGGCTGTTCAGGACTCAAGCCGAAACAGCACAATTAAGCCTTCTTAGTGTGTGCCACTGAGGGAAACTTATTAAAGGAGATTATATGGAATTCTTCATGAGTTTTATGAGTGTGACGCAAGACTGAGGTTCTTCTGGAAGGTTCTCTCACATGCGTCTGAGGAAATAGGAGCTAAAGCAATGCTCCAACCAAAAAAAAAGCACTTTGGTCTTTGGTGCGGTTAGGAAATAATCAGAGGTGGGTAGAGTAGCCAATAATTTAAGCAAATAAAAGTACTCATTCACATAACTACTGGAGTAAGAGTAGAAGTACTGGTGGAAAAAACTACTCAAGTAGTAACTGTTTGAGCTTAATGTCAGATTATGGTTGAATTTTATGGTAATCTGGGAAAAAAAATTTAAGATAATAAACTGATTTTGATATTTTCAAAAGATAAACTAAAAATCTAAAAATTAAGGCACAGGAACAGAATTTCACATGTTCTTACATGACACACAGAGGTGGTAAAAGTACTCTTTCTAGATTAACAAGATTTTACTCAAGTAAGAGTACAGTTACTTATATAAATATTATTACTCAAGTAAAAGTAAAAAGTATTGTGCAGTAAAGCTACTCTATTGAGTACAATTTATTTAAAAAGTTACTCAAGTAAATGTAACTGAGTAAATGTAACTGAGTACTACCCACCTCTGGAAATAATATAGCCAGAGTAAGTGCAGCAGAGCCTATTCTAGTTATATACAAGTATGGCTCACAATAACTTTTCAGAAAATTGTTATGACCAACTATATTAATATCTTTCTTAATTCTCTGGGCTACCGTATCAAAGCTAAACTAACAACGGTATCACTTAACATTAAGTGTTTAGTTTACATTTTACTGCACACCTACTTAAGCATTAGTTAAGTTAGTTAGTAGAGCATTAGTAACTAGTTAATTGATTATTTACAAAATAATACTTAAATATTAACAAAAACCCATCAACTATAAATGAACCAGGACTGAACAGGCTATTCCTATATGGGTACACTATAACAGACTATTTTGTAGATAAAGAGTAATTGTCAATGGCAGTGCAAGGGTATTTTTGTGATACTTCGTGTGTGATATTGAATTAAAGATATAATTGCAATTCTACATTATACACTTTTTTTTGCACACCTACTTCTAACAACCCATCATAATTTCAAAGGAGATAAAAATACTGCACTAAAAAACGTCTTATCAAACAGATGCCCTTTCTTTTCCCACAAGAACACAATAGACTTAATCATACCACACACTGCCTACACACCAGAGCATCAAGTGTGGAAAATCCTCCACAGAAAACCACTCATCCACAATATTTACAAATGCACTGTACAGTAGAAAGCACTTAACTGGATGTATCATCATCTGACGATCTCAATGACAGTCTTATGGGTGCATTAAAGGGCGTTTTCGTATATCAAGAGCTGTTGGAGAAGGATTAGTATTGATTTAGGCCTTATTTAGACCAGTTTAGACATTTTTTAGACCTGGTATAGTCCTGATTTAGTCTTTCTGTTGGAGGAAGATTAGGCCTGGTTTAGATCTTGTTTAGTCTTGGTTTACACCATGTTTAGTCCTCATATAGTTCATGATTTATCCTTGAAATTAATGCTAATCCATATTTTATTATTTGCTTTATTCCTGGGTAAATTATGCTTGGTTTAGTCCAGTAAAATAAATAATAATAAAAAAGCCATGCATTTTCTTAAATTGCCAAAATGTTCAAAAAGTCAAAATGGTTGCACAATTAGTGAAATATATACTGTAGGTAAGTTTACATATTGCATTATTCATTCACTCCACAGTCAAATATGGTAGTGGTAAGATACTTGTGTAGTCACAGCTGCCCTGGGGCACAATGACCACACCAAACCCCAATCATACATAGGCAATGTGAGTTAAGTGTCTTGCACAGGGACACAACAACAAACCAATGTACATCCAATCCAATTTTCAGATTATCAGATCATCATAACTTCATATCATGATATAATCTTCTGTGAAATATATACTTTAGGGCCTTTGGTTGCACTAAAGTGGGTGCTCACATGTTTTGGAGAGCAGGATTACTGATACAATTAGCCGCGTGGTGAGGCCAGGCTGAAGGCTTTGTGTCTGGGATTAAGATTTTCATAATAAATCAGTCACTTTGACCCTGGATCATTGAGCAAGTGAACTTTAGTTAGTGTCAATGCAAGTTTATATGGAAAGCTACACAGCAGAGGTTACAGGTTTATATCAGTTGAATATTGTTATAGGCAATTATGTGAAAATCATTATCTAGGCCAGTGGTTCTCAACTGGTCTGATTATGGGACCCCGTTTTTAATGTGGCACACTTTTTACAGAAGTCATTAAAAAAATATTATTATAGTAAGCTTAATAGCACATGGGATCTGTTTCACCATGGCATTCCATGTAACTAAAGCAATTCAATTAGGAACCACAGATCATTAATATTATGGATATTTGGGTCTGCTGTTGTTTTTCACTGCTGGCTGGCATACATTGTAAACATACAGACTAAATTAAAATCCTACTGGGAATCTATCCATCACTGGCTACAAATGCTAACACGGCAATTATGGCAAGCAAAATAAAAAAAAATAGCTTGATGCAATTTTGAGATAGTTGTTGGATTGGACTTCATTCATTCGGGACTCTAGAGGTAGCTCTAAACACCACTTTGATGCAAGGGTGGGCAATATGGTAAGATTAAGGGCACAATTTTGTATTTATCTCCAAATTTTTTTGTCATTAAACAGTAAACTACTGCTGCCAGTGTCTTCAGAAAACATGTTTAACTACAAATTCAGTGTACATCCAAACCATCCAGTGTTCATAATTGGTCAGAATTTTTATCGCCCACCCCTGCTTTGATGTAATGTATTTTTTGGTGTTAGAGAATGAGTTCAATTTGACATTTTGGATAAATTAAAGCATGGCAGGTTGCTCCAGGTTGGTGGAGAAGTCCTGCCTCCAGTGGAGGAGGTCAAGTATCTCAGGGTCTTGTTCACGAGTGAGGGAAGGATGGAGCATGAGATTGACCGGTGCATCGGTGCAGCCTCTGCAGTGATGTGGTCGGTGTACGGACCGTTGTGGTAATGTGGTCGGTGTACGGACCGTTGTGGTAAGGTGGTCGGTGTACGGACCGTTGTGGTGAAGAAGGAGCTGAACCAAAAGACCAAGCTCTTTTGGTAATGACCAAAAGGACAAGCGGCCAAAATGAGTTTCCTCCGCAGGGTGGCCGGGCTCTCCCTTAAAGATAGGGTGAGAAGCTCAGTCACTCGGGAGGAGCTCAGAGTATTGAGATATTCACATCAAGAGGAACCAGTTAAGCTGGCTCAGGCATCTGTTTCGGATGCACCCTGGACGCCTCCCTGGAGAGGTGTTTCAGGCACATCCCACTGGGAGGAGTCCCAGGGGAAGACCCAGGACAAGCAGGAGGGATGATGTCTCTCGACTGGCCTGGGAACGCCTCCTAAAGAGCTGGCAGAAGTGTCTGGGGAGAGGAAAATCTGGGCATCTCTGTTTAGACTTTTGCCTCCGTGTCCCGGCCCCGGATAAGCGGTTGAAGATGTCTTTACATGACAGGATGCTATGTTGTTACATGAAATGCACCTACAGAAAACTAACTCCACAACAACAAGGGACTATATGGCAACATCCTCCTGTTTCTTTTGTCCTTGTAAAACATTTTTTATCTCCACTTTAATACCACTTCTATATAGATTGTTTGTGCAGGTTCAAGGAGGACTACAGCCCGTCAATCTGGGATCAACAATAATACATGCCTCTATTGTGCAATGTGTGAAAGTAACTCCAGAGCTCCATGCATGAGTCATTGAGAACAGCCCACCACAGTATTCACGACCAAGCATTGATTCAGCAGCAGATGCCTTCAACGCAGAAAACATACTAACATAAATTTGATTGCATAATATAATTTAATGGATGAGATCATAAGTGAATAGTGGAGAGTGCTAAGTCAAGCTACAAGACACAAAATCGAAAACTATTTTGATCATTGCAAAAATGATATGACCTACATATATAAACGAAGTAAAAGAGTGTAAAATATACACATTCATTAGAAGTGTTTTGGCCATTTTAGCAGTATCCCACAATCAAGCTCTGCGTAAGGCTAGGCCTAGCTACTATTCAACATTGACAGAAGAAAACATCCATAATCCCAGGTTTCCACAGCTCAGTGGAACACTGTATACCTGCTTCACTCAGCGCTGATGACGTTCTTCAATTCTTTAATAATAAAATAACCACTATAAGAGATAAACTAGATCAAGTTATTCCTACTATCAGCCAAGAGGAGGCTAACATGGAGCTATCTTTGGAACCAGTTGTGATGTTAGAATGCTTTGCTCTGGTAGACCAGGCCGAGTTCACCTCTGTTATCAAGTCTTCGAAAGCATCTACTTGTCTTTTAGATCCAATACCTACTAAACTGTTTAAAAGGGTTTTCCCCTTAATCAGTGAAACTATACTGAATATTATA
>JAVQKC010001387.1:0-11195 GCA_036025475.1 Philypnodon macrostomus
GAAGAAGTCTGCTGGATTGGCAGATGAAAGCTTTTCAACAATCAAAACCTTGTCCAGATGCCCTTTTTCAACTTTCAGAATGACCTCTACCTGGATGAATGACAACCTTCACCAACTGTATAAAATCTTACATTAAAGCACACAGATATATTTACGTACAAAATGGCCTACCTAATAAAATGTTATAATGTCAGAAGATTCAAATTAGAAATAAATTAATGAAAACCCTTTTGTTTCAGAACGCAGCTCTGGTGGATGCCCCGATTGCCCTGTACCTCACTGTCACATCTGCCCCAAAGACCACCATCAGGACGTCGGGAGCCACGGTCTCAGTCACAGCTAATGTCCGAGTAATGCTGCATCCACCAGGAAAAGAACCAGTTCAGCTGAGCAGCATGACTATGGTACGGCTTGACACACACAGAGACAAGTACAGAGACTGTTGGGCCTGCAACAACTGATTACTATAATAATAATATATATTCTGTATTGACAATAGTCAGTGCAAAATGCACACTGAATTCAAAGGGGATTTAAAATATGAATTTCCAAACAGTCTCAATACATATTTCTATACATTCATTTTTCTCCACATCTGTGAGGGTGGAGAGTAGTCACACACCCAATTTCCACTGTATGAACGAACTCCGCAGCAATTACGCATTTGTTGTCAATGAGAGCGTTTCCACTGCCTCCCCGTTGCTGTGCCTGGTGCCGATCTCCACTCCAACATCCGCCAAATATACACACCAAGTCTATTTTTGCTGGACGCCAGAGCAAGTTGGCAGTGAACCTACACAGATCACATAGCACCAGCAGGAAACTGAACTAGCAACGAACATCCAGGATTTCAAAATTATATACACTATGTGGACTATAGACTCCAAAAACTTTCCTAAATACTTAATAACAAATCTGCAAAAAACTCAGCATGTACTCACATGTTGTAGAGGATAAACACGTGAAATTATCTTGAAGAAAAAAACAAAGCCATCTCCTTTTTAAACTTTTCTTCCCATCGACTGAATACAAAGTTGTTGCTTTTTCGTAGTCTATCTCTCGTGTGCTCTGACAAGCAGCCCTGATCTTTTGCATCAGAGCCGAGCAGATCTGAGTGCATCCATTGTAAATTAGGGACTGGAGAAGAGCGTGGCGGACTTGCAGTAGTGGAAATCCAGCATAACAGACATGCTCTTCAGACTGTCATAAGGCATTTATTGTTGTTAGCTGTAAACTTTCTCAGCATTTCTCAGTATTTTGTTAAGCTCATTGTTGGCTCTGTTGTAGGGGTCTTTGTCTCAACTTTTTAAAGCACCCTGTTTGTTGAGTTAAAGGGTGTAGTCCGTAGGTTTGGGTTTGTTTACTGGTGCATATTAGTACAATGTTATTCGCGCAGTAACATTCTTTCACACTGTCCATTTACTCTTCCAGACTGTCTGTAGCCACTCTGCAAATATCCCAGTCCGTGAAATGTTTTTGTTTTTCTGTAGGAGAACAAGTTCAATGCCAAAGTGTCAATGAAAGGAAAAAGACTGGCTGTGCATGGAGACCTGCGGAGGTACGTAAAAATCCCAAACAGGATTCTCTGACAAAGAGTGTTGTAACCCATGTCACATAGTGACTAGCCACCACTGTGCATGGCTGGTGTAAAGCAGCTTCGCAAAAACTATTTTGTCAACAGTAGCCAGTTCTACGATTAAACAGTATTTGATTCACACGCCATTTCACACGCCATTTCCGCATTCCCTAGAGGAGGAGCGCAATTCCCCACTTATAAAACTACTTAAACTTTAAAAGATGACAAATGTTTTGTTTTGGGTGATTGTTTAAGGGGTCCTGAGCAATTCAGAAATACTGCCATTGACCCAATTGTTTGTTTTGTCAATGTTTTGAAATGCTAATGTTGTAGCTTGTAGTTGTGATATTATTTTAACTTTTGAACTTGATTTTGAACAAACTTTGGCAAATTTATCTCCTGGACCCAACCCCTTTCAAGCAGAGACCTAATCCCATCCATCCTCAAGGCCTAGATGCCGTAAGAAGACACCTACAAGAGTTGTTTGATTCAGAAGTGTTCAGAGAATCCGAGTCACCTTTCGCATCTCCTATTGTGGTTGTAAGGAAGAAGAATGGCAGCATCAGATTGATTACCGAAAGCTCAACTTACAAACAATAAAGGATGCTTATGCCCTTTCAAAACTTCAGGACACCTTCACTGCACTCTCCGGATCTAAATGCTTTCCTGTACTGGATTTGAAGTCCGGATATTTTCAGATTGAGAAAGTGACAAGTGTAAAACTGTCTTTGGATGTTATCGTGTTCAAAACAGTTATACTCCAAAAAACACCAGAAGGTTTTTATTCAAAGGTTTTAATCACAGAAATCAAATCTTACAGCCTATCGGTCTTATGGTCTTATGTCAGGAGCTCTGACCTCTCTTTACTTGACCCACAAGTTTTATACACAGTTATGAATCATACAACATTGCATAATATTGTGCACGCCTCGATGTTCTCATGGTCAAGGTGAGCGAACTCACTGCAGATGCCTTTTCCTTATCTGGTCTGGAAAGTTTCAACTTTCAACAACTTTGCAGAAGGTAATCATACAAGTGGGTTGCGAAGCCCGAAACTGATTAAACAATCTCCATTCCACAATCTCAACACAACCTTGACATCATATCATGGAAAGGGACACATGAATCATCCGATGGTTATACCAAAAGCAATATTGTTAGAAGAAAACTGACACAGAAGTATACATAAAAAACACTTCAGTGCCCGCTTGGTTTTTGGGAATTTAACCTTATGCCACATGAAGTCACCAACGCCCCATCCACATTCCAACAATTGATGGAGAAATGTGTTGGAGAGATGAATCTGAAAGAAGTGTTGGTACACTCATGAGAGTTTTAAACCACTTTAAGGAGTTTGGACTCAAACTCTGTTGAGAAATGCACACAAGAAATACATTTTCCACAAACATACTGTAACTATAACATTTGCAGTCACTACATTTGTAAGACAGTAAAATTATATCAATGTCAATCAATATATACAAATTGATCTTTTATTATACACTGAGCAATTTTGTGGTATCTTCCCCCCTGCCATGTAATTCTGTTTGCGTGCCCATTTATTTCTCCATAATACCTGCATTTTTAAGACATTTGTATTATTTATTGAAGGGTGCATACTAAATTAATGAATGACAATGGTAGTGTAAATCATGATAGTGCAGGACCAGCGCTGGGACAAACAGCAGCACTGGTGGTCCAAACTAAACGGGGACCAACATGAGCAGCATCATGCCAGAATAAGATGCACTGGCAATTCTGAGTTTGTCTGCTTCACCACAGTGTTTGGCTGTTGTTTCCACTTATTGGCCAGCTTACTTGGTCTCTTTTGCTCTCAAATCCTGAAGTAGGACTCTTTGCCCTAGGACAATGGTTCTTAACCTGGGTTCGAACAAACCCCAGGGGTTCGGTGAGTCAGTCTCAGGGATTCGGTGGAGGTCAAGACACACAGGCTGTGTCCCAATTCAGGTCGTGCACCCTTAAGTTCCGTGTCTAGCTGGATAAAGCTGGAGCCCAGCTTCATTAAACATTAGTTAAATTAATAAATTAACTTACATTTATTAAATGAATTAATCATTGTTCAATTAATCGCCATGGACTGGATTCGAACACGTGTGTAAAAGTTTCAGTTTCATTAGTCGCAACATAGGTGCGCGACTCACTGAGCCACCAGAGAGACTCATGCTTACCGCGACTTTTATCTTCATGGTCAAATCTGATCCTGGTCCAATTTCTAAACAAGCGTTATTTGGATAAACAAACCACACATTTTAACAACAAACACAAATTACAACAACTTAATAAAGTGACATATTAAGGGTTTTTATAGCTTGAGTAACAGTATAACATATACTTATATTTTATTTTTCCAATTAAGAAGGGTTTGGTGAAACTGGTGGGGTTCAGTACCTCTAAAAAGGTTAAAAACCACTGCCCTAGGATGAGGATGAAGTGTCCAGTCTTCTGGTCGTAGCAGTGGCTCTTTGTACTGTACTCTTTGTCTTCTGTAAAAAGATAAGGCGGGTGAAGTCAGGAAGGATACTGTTAAAGTTTAATTGCTCCATATTCTGGCCAGAATGTGCATATAAACACACTCAGTGAGTCTTCATCATAACATGTCGGAGTAGTAGTGTTAGGAAGTATCAGTGATATCAATAGCAACAACAGTGGGATTAGCAGCCGTTGTAGAGCACCAGTAATGGTACTAAAGATGAAGAGTTACCTTTTACTTTCTATCATTTCTGTCACACAATATTCTGAAACAAGAGTACCTTTCCTTGAGTGCAGTACTTATTTCACTTTTAATTCCTTTCAGATTTAAAATATTTTCCAACCAATCAGCTCTGGAGTCTCTAGCGGTAAGACAGCCTTTTACATTATTTCTTAAAGAACTAACACTACTCAGTTATGTAGTGTCACAGTTATGATGTGCTAACATGTACTGTGTTCTCAGTTGATCCCACTCCAGGCCCCTCTCAAGACAATGCTGCAGATGTCAGTGGTTCCTCTCATTAACAGTAAGACTACTTGCCAGGTGGACACTATCGGTTCTTCACTTTACCCTTTTGACATTGACGTTAATATTTTGTAAAAATAATCTTTTGTCACTTAAGCCCTTTAGATTCTCACACCTGTACTATTGTGTATTATTCCCAGACTGGACAAAACGTGGAGTGCAGATCCCGTTGGCAGATGGTATGGACTTCATTGAGGAGGTGGTGGAATATCATAATGTGAGTATCAGTTTGGTTGTGCTTCATCAAATTGGCTAAAACGCAAAGCTGGCTAATTTTTCACAACAGAAATGTAAAAACATTTTTGACATACTATATATTTATATTACAAAGACAGCAAACTGTTTAATGGACTTTAAAATAACATCTATGATTAATAATTAGGCCCGAGCCAATGCAATGGCAAGGGCCTATTGTTATCGCTGGGAAGCGAGAAAGGCAGTGCGTGCATCGCACTGCATAAAACCTTACACACACACTCAATCCCACTCACACTCACTCATCAACACTCGTGGCATCGAGCCCTAACCGGCCATATAGGTATATGGTAATGAATGGACATAGTTCTAATCGCACACACTCAATGGAAGTCAATGGCCGGAGGCATGTGAAAAGGCACTTTTGAGCGCGAAGCGTGGGGAAGGCCGAGACCTTTCCAAAAATATACATTTTGTTCGAAAATATTATTATTGGGCACAATTCTCACCCCCTGAACATGCACGAAAACTCACAAATTTTTGCCCAAAATTCAGAAGTGCGTGAAAATTTATTTTGTATATTTCCAATTTTAGGTCCGAAAAAAAGTGCCGCGACAGCGCCACCTGCAAAATTGGCAATACATTACGCCTATTTGAAAAACATGATTTTTGGCGTAAACCCACGGCTTTCGGAACACACATTGTCCAGGTGCAAACTAAGAAAAAATTCCATTACGACTATATTCTAAAACCTACAGTACGTTGTCTATATAGGGCCAAAGTAGCAAAATTGCAAAAAAGTGCTGAGTCATGGTTTGCGTACACATTACACAACATCTAAGTCCTCCTAGGTTTTTATTCCGAATGAGCTCAAATTTGGTCAACATGAACTAGAGACCTGGGGCTTTCATAGTCAGGCAGATTTTGAAAAGATATTGTATGGTTTCTGAGCAACAGACCCTTAAAATTAATAAAGATTTTTGCGAAAAAAAATGTATTCAAATTGCTATAAAAAGTGTATGCATGGACCGATTTGCCTATAACTCATTTTTGTTCAGCGAAATGAAATGATGACTGACCAAAAGATGTGCGGACTCGTGGGATGATCATGGTTATAGTGTTACTGGAGCGTAGATTACTTGTATTTTTGGAAATGTTGATGAGAGATTAAAGATAGGGGTTTTGCCAATTATTGTTTTATAGATGAATTTGTACCAATTTATCAGTCTGCGAGAGTGAAGAGATGGCCAGTTAACTAGTGAGTACAGATGACAGTGATGGGTAGTGAAAGGGGCACCAGTGGCAAAGCGGATTGCGGAGTGATAAATGAGTGATAAATAAGTTTATGGAGGAGAGTTTTGGATGCTGACCTGTAGATGATATCGTAATCGAAGATGTGAAGGATTGTCATTTTAACCAGTGTGTGTTTTGCGGAGTGTGTGAATGAGGATTTATTGTGGTAGAGGAAGCTAATTCTTGATTTGGAAAGTAATGTGTTAATGTGAATGTCGAAAAAGCATATTGGAGGCTGGTGAAGCTGTTTTGTAAAGAGCAGAGGGCCGTGTCAAGGGAAGGACTGGATGTGTACAGAATGGTGTCGTCAGCATATAAATGAATATGGGAGGTGCCAGCAGCAGAAACTGTGTAGATTTTGAAGAGGGTTGGTCCTAGAATGGACCCTTGAGGAACACCCATGGTCAAGGTTAGGGGGTCAGATTGATGACCCTCAGCTCTCACCAACTGAACACGACCCGAGATGTAGCTCCTAAACCATGCAAGGCACTTCTCTGAGATGCCTATCTGCCGAAGTCTGCTGAGTAGGATGTTGTGATCTACTGAGTCAAAGGCTTTAGCCAAATCTACAAAGACAGCCACACAGTATTCTTTTTTGTCTATGGCACAAATTATGTCATTTAAATCTTTAAGTGTCACAGAGATACATCCATGACCAGTTCTAAAGCCAGACTGCATGTCAGTAAGAATGCTGTTAGTTTCAAGATGTTGTGTAAGCTGTTGATTAATTAGTTTTTCAATGATTTTGGAGAGACAGGCAGGATGGAGATAGGCCTATAGCAGTTAAGGTCTAGACTATCACCCCCTTTGTAGAGTTGGGTGATTGCTGCTGTCTTCCACTCTGGAGGTAGCTCACAGGATTGCAGTGAGAGGTTAAACAGGTGATTGATAGGTGGAGCGATGATGGGTTCTGCTAACTGCAGAAAGAAGGGATCCAATGTATCCAACCCAGCTGATTTATGAGTGTCCAGCTTAAGAAGCTCACTGAGCACCTCATTCTCCTGTAGGGGTCGAAATTTAAAAGGAGAGATGGTAGAGGGGAGGGAATTATGACTAGGTAATGCGTCAGAGGAATTGACCAAAGCAGTGGGAGTGGCAGTAGCGATGGCATGACCAGATAGGATGAAATGTTTATTGAGCATATTTATCATGGTGGTCTTATCTGAAACTGTTATATCCTCACATTTAATTGCAATTGGCAAACGTGCAGATGAATTTTTATTTTCCATGGATTTAACTGTTTGACAGAATTTTCTAGGGTCTGAGCTACACTTAAAGGATTGATTTTTATAGTATTCCGATTTTGCCTTTCTGATTGATTGTGTGCAGCGATTCCTGGCTGATCTGAAGGACTGCCAGTCAGTAAGGGTCTTTGATGCCTTAGCTTTGTGCCAGAGTGTGTGTTTGAGACAGATCAGCTCAGTCAGCTCAATGCTGATCCAGGGGCTGAAACGATTTTTGATCCTGACCCTTTTTAAGGGAGCGTGTCTGTTCAGAATAGAGATGAATGCATTTTTGAAATATGACCATGCATTCTCAACAGTAGGAATAAGGGTAATTCTGTGCCATTTTTCTGTGCCATTTTTCTTTGCTTGCTCATTGAAGTTTTTAAGGTGCCGTTCATAGATGGTTAGTGGAGGGGACTTGATATTTGTACCATTTCTTATGCAAACAATACTGCAGTGGTCACTGAGACTCTTGCAGAAAACTGCAGATGTGTACTTTGACAGTCTATTTGTGACAATGACATCAATTAGAGTTCCTTTTTCATGGAGAGATTTAGAGTTGAATCTGGTGGGGGCCTCAACAATTTGAGAGAGATTTAAGGCATCCAGTTGGAGTTGCAATGAGGTGGGTGATACCCTGTTAAACCCTAGTAAAGTTATGAATCAGCACACTCGCCTTTGTTATAGAAGCGAGTGTAGCCCCCTGTGTTACTGATATAACTGATTAAACATATGAATATATATTAGTTAAATATATGAATTTGTTGTCACTTTAGAATGGGGTAAACATGATAAACAAGCAATATACACACATACATCTCCATATATCTACAAATGGTTCATAAGAGAGGAACTGATCACGAGTTCCATCCAGGGAGCTTAACAGGTTCATTGATGCATTGGATACAAATATTTAGTAGAGGTTTAGCTACATATGATCAAACTTTATACATGCATTATGTACATACATAGGGATTTGGCAATTGTGCACTAATGATTACTTATTTGGATTAATAAAACGTTTTCCAAAAAAGTGGATTAGTTAATAATGATTTAATACTTTATACATGTTTTACAAATACATATTATTCATTATTTGGTCATTTACAATGCACCATACAGACGAATAAATATATTCTTAAACATTTGTTACTATTTTTTTTTATTAGTTAATTTTTACCTAATGTGCTATAGTCAGATGCTTTATAGATATACATTATTATAAAGTGTTACTAATATTTCCTTTGTTGCAGTACATCAGCAGGTTTCATATGTTTATATATATTGTTCTTGACCTGAATTATACTGTTTTTAATTACAATAACACTTTGTTTCCAACAGGGCTTTATTGTGATTGGAGCAAACCTTCATTTCAGTAAAGGACTGAGAGAGATGATTCAGGGGAATACCACCAGAGATTTTTAGTCACACCAACCACTACATTCCATAAAGGTTGCCATGAAATGTTAAAAACAAAGGTTTTGTAAATTGAAAAATAATGGATGTTCTAAACCTATTTGTAGGACCAAACATCAACTTCAGTGGACAGTCTAATACAGTCTGTACAATAGTCAAGTCAGGAGAATTAGGAGTGCAGTCATCACATGGAGTACTAACACAACATTATCAATCATGTAGCTTGTAGTGATAAAAATGGAAGGACATAGTCAGAGAGTGGAGGCTTAGGGCCCAAGTGCATTTAGCTCACAGAGCAGCTCAGGACATCCTGAAAATAATCTGTGAAGGCATCCCTTCTGTATCTAGACCAGGTTGTGAGAGAGCTTTGAAAAATGCACCAAGAAGAAACAATATCCAAAGCCAGAACAAGTTGCCATTGCTGGATGTACAACAACTTTAAAATTCACAAACAATTAAATATATATTTGTTCAGTAATTCTAAACATGATGTATGTTCTGTATACTGGTGTACAACTTCACACTCCATTTTGAGTTAGCCATGTTATACAGTTTTTGACCACTCCAAGGAACATCCTGGATTGTTTAGTTTTTTTTATCACTGTAATGTATTAACTGGATGTGCCTGAAAATGTCTTGTACAAATGATCAAATAAAATGATTTGATTTGAGTATTCTGTAGATTCTGTAGACAAATGTTTATATCAGCTTAGAGGGTTGATAGTGTCATGAAATAATATGTACTACATACTACAATAAATTCCTGGCTAGTAAATATTATGTCTAAAACCAATAGATACAAATCAGATTCTCACCACTATAACAACTAGGACTGTGCTGTCGTCCCCGACATATCGGCGAAACGGCCCCAATTTTGTAAAATTCCCTAAAACTTAATTTGGTCAGGGCCAGGGAGTAATTAGGTGTTTCATGTTTGAGCCTAATCGGGCAAAGTATGTGCAAGTTAGAGGCTGTCAAATGTACCCGACTTCCCAATTTCAAACCAAAATGGCCGACTTCCTGTTTGTTGTAGCCATAATAATATTTTATGTTGGGTACACTGTGGAGAATCACTGTACCAAGTTTCATTGCTCTCTGCCAAAGCAAGTGTGTCCAGACTCCCATATGGGTCATAAACATGGGGGCGCTATAGAGGCATTCTTTATTTGACCTCTGTAATTTGCCTATGTACATTAAATATACACTAGCCCGGATCACTGTGCCAACATTCATACAATTTTGTTTTTGTTCAGCAGGAATAATGGCTCAATTAAAGTACTTCAGGCCATTAATTAGTCAATTCATTCATTGTCATTAATCGTAGAAATACCATCCTCAATCCAGTTATATATTTACTATTAATATTCATTGTAAAAGTACCAAAATCAATACAGTTTTGGCGTCTTTATGATATGTACCTGTGTGAAAAAGTTTAAACTGATCTGGCAATTTGTTTTTGAGTTATCGCGTTCACAGCTAGGATCTGCGGACGCGGACCGACGTGATTTCATAATATCATTGTTTCGCCAATGTAATTAGGTCTAATGTTTGCCACATATTTATTCTTCTCAGCTTCATTGGTTCATTTATGAGACATGCACACTGCAGCTCATGGGTGGGATTTTATAAATGAAAATGATCGCCTATTTTGCTAAATTTATTTGTACTAGCCTATATTTCGTTTCACTCAGGACACATACGATAGCTTAATCCTGTCGCTTTATCTAATATTTTAAATAGGCTATAATGCTGTAAGTGTCCACAGACGTGCATCTGCCCATTGTGTTATTATTGAATCAACACCCTTGTGCCCACATCAGACCTCTTCATGCTTAGACCACCACGCCCTGAGGTGTATTGTATTGGCGGAACTGAAGACGGATGCACTATTTAGTAGTGTGTAGCTTTTGAGGAGAGCAGACGTGCGTCCGCGCTCTCTGCTTTGCCTTGCTGTAATCTGCTTTTGTTCCCTTTATTTTTCCACTTTTCTTACGTTTTATACATTTGTTTTATACATTTGTTAAGGAGATCCTAAATATTTTACTTTTTTATTGGATTTTACATCTTTTGGATTTTACAACCTGATGAGTGGAACAGCGTCATTCAACATGTCAGGGGTGGAATTCCAAACAAATTCTTCCTGTATGAACTGCTGGATCTATTGCCAGGAGATCGAGAGGCTAAAGTCAAAGATTTTTTATTTGGAATCTCAGAATGGACTTCACCAAACGCTCCCAATCACGACCAGTGGTAAGAAGCCTAGACTTTATAACAGAAAACACAGAGAACATTCTACAAACAATGCCACTTTTAACCTGGACTTAGAAAACACGGGGTCTTTCCCAAAACTATCAAAACGCCAGAATGACACCTGGCATAAGCACGGTGCTAAACCAAAGCATCGAAAGATAAAAGAAAATACGGGAATCACAGAAGCAGTTGTAGCAATTCGACAATCACCAAGAATAAGGCT
>JAVQKC010001415.1:0-13937 GCA_036025475.1 Philypnodon macrostomus
AAAAAAGTGATTAAGGTGCCCCTTGGTAATAGTTGTAGCAGACGTACGGGGCAGACGTATGGGGTCGTTTTCGCCGATATATACTTTGCTGTCGGGGACGACAGCACAGGCCTTGTTTAGTTTTAAACTCATGTAAATCACAGCATATATGTCAACATTAGTGATCTACAGTGCTAAATAGTGGGCAGTTGTTTTGGTAAGTTATATGTTAAATGAGTTATCTGTGTCATTCAACCGGTTGAAGTCAGACAATTATTAAAAGGTGCCGGATATTTGAATACTAATTTGATAATAGATAATGATCTAAGTCTCGTATTGCCACTGCGTCATTTGGCAGAGTGAACTGTTTGAGAGTGACTTTGCAGAAAAGTGAGATATGTAACTCAGCTCTGAAAGAATAGCACACATAATACAAGGACCAGGTGGCAGAATAATTGAATATTATAAACCATCAAAGTAAACACTGTTAAACGATTGGAAGAGTGACAACAGTCTGCTATTTCTGTTGTTCAGCCTACAAGCAACCGCTGGGTACAGAAATAGAAAAAGTTGACTCATGTTGACTGTACAGGATTGTCTTCTGTTGCTCATAAACATAAATATTAGAACGTGCAGAATACACTATATTGACCTAGAAATATGGTCTTCATTGATTTGTACAGATGCTTGGGTGGATACATAAGGCTTTATAAGGGCTGACTAAACAAAAGTTATTGTTTTATTTTGTCTCATATTCACACTTGCACACATTGTTTTTATTAAGAGAGATTTCAAATTGTGCTGTGTGCTTTATCTCACAGCTGCACTGGCTTTCTGAGTCAGTATATTCACTAATCCAATAAACCAATATTGCTCCTTTGTCTTGCTTTAGATCAAATATGCTGGCTCTGATACAGACTTCAGTGCTTCTCCAGCGTTTTGTAAACAGATCAGCAAAGTGGAGTCTGAGGAGCAGAAGGTGATTGGCACACAGACGCCTCTGCAGGAGCTCTTGGAGGGGTTGATCGCTGACAAAGACCTTGCCGCCAAGGACAAGAGGAAGCGGCTCAAACAGGTAAGCCCGTACATGTAAAATAGTCCAATATAAACCTTATAGAAAGTGTCTATGAAAAAATGGTTCACAGAAACACTTCACAGTTGACTGAGCTAAGTCCTGACTCGGGGCTGTTGCCTCAAAGTAATGTTCTTGTATAATTTAGACATTTTCTCTTCCCTGCAGTTCCAGAGGTCTTATCCCGAGATCTACCAGAATCGATTTCCTACCCAGGAGAGCAAAGCTTCTGTTGTACCTGAAAAAGCACCAAGACTTAAACCTCATCTCATGCTCTTCAACCTCAAGAAATCCTTCCAACCCTTTCAGAGGAGCTGGAGCTTCAGAGCATAATCTTAACCCTGCAGTAAAAATCTGTCACTGTGAGCATTGTGACAGGAGGCGAAAGAGCGCTCTGACCTCCAGCTCCTGCATTTATATTAGACATAATTACACTATTATTAACAATAGTCGAAAGAGAATTTAAAAGTAGGAAACTGGAAAAATGATGAACCACTAAGAGGTCCGCTAATATTCCTTTAACTCTTTTATTAAGAGCTCCACAATGGTACATTTAAACACGGGTAACATTATATCATAGTCTTAATCACTTTAGAAGAATGAATAATGATATATATAGAGTATTTAGATGTATTTTCTATTCACAAACATTTCATTCATTGTCTAAGAGATTGCATTCATTTGCCCATTGCTTTTCCATATGAACAAAGTACTGCACTAGGTAAAAGTATAGTTCTATGACGCACTTCATTACTGTATTTTCTTACAGATTTATATTGTTTTATACTGGGCGGAGATTCACAGATACTTTCCATCTCATTCATATGCTTTTCACTATAATGTAATTATGCTGGATTTTGGCAGCTCAAAGCATAGTTTTTAAGCACTACTTTTGTCAGAAACTGCTTAATGATAAACATATCAAGGGTAAAGGGAAAGAGGGTAATGGTACTAAGACTTTATTATTCGTTGCACACAATTAGTTTACTGTTCTTTAATTGCATCAGCATTTTAGTGTTTATAGTTAAGTCCTCTACATTGTCATTGACCCCCCCCCCTGTTTGTATACTGTCCATTATGCTGAATTTCACTCTTAATATTGCTACACTGTTAATATTTTCAGTATATCTATGTATTTCTTTGATTCTCTCTGAACTGCTTAACTGATTTAACTTGATTTTGATTCTGTTTTAATTATGATGTCATGTTTTCAAAAATGCAATGCTGGAATGACTGTTACTAGAACTTGAATTGCTTCTTTTGCTGGGAATTATCAAAGGCTAACATTTGAACTTTGTGAATAGCCTGGTTAATTACAGATGCATCCTTAGAGGTCACTTACTGTAGAGCAGTAATAAAACGCACTGAAAGTCACTATTGAGTACTAGTCTTATATGTGAAACCACCTTGAAATACCTGGACATATTGAATCTATTGAATATAAATAATATAAAATAAGATATATCACCAGCCACACCTGCATTACTACTGAATGGGCTCCAGATATTGCTTTATTTCAGAAAGAAGATTAATCCTCATTTACAGTGTGTGAAGAAATGTCACCATGATCTTTTGCAGAAGCAACTATAGGACTCAAGTTAAACTCAATTTCTACTTCATTAGATAGACCTTAAACATAACATAATCAAGTGTTGCAATACCACCTTCAGCTTGAAGATTTGATGTTTCGTGCAATCAAAAATGGTTGTCTGCAGATCTTGCATGTAACAAGGGTTTTTTGAATTTACATAAGCATAATACCATCTCCATATATATAAACCAATATAATAATGATAATACATGCCATAATTTGTTACCATGTGCTTTTCAGCTATTTGTGTAAGCTGTTGAATAGGTGTACCTAATAATAAGGCCAGTACATTTGCCTGATAGATTACAGTTAGAATGTTTTTGGAGGATTTTTGCAAACAGCACCTGCACACTTCCTCAATAGCCTCCCCTCTAACGCTTTAACAGGGATTTAACAATACCAATTAAAAACCCCATTAATACCACCTGGCATCATTTGGTTGATCGCTCGACGGACTTCTACCAGCAGGTGGCGACAGTACTGCAGATTATCATTGTCTTTGTAAATCACTATTGTAAGGCATAGAGCAGAGTTTACATGCTGTTCACGCAGGCCAGTTTCCCAATTCCCGCAGAATGTTACAGAGAACCTTTATCTGGGTACACATCTTTGGGGGTTCGGGCGCTTAATTAAGATAAGTGTTAATAAAATAAATGTTCTTCCCTCACATGGCTCATACTTATCTACATTGCTGTTTCATATAAAGAATAACTACCCTGTTGTGTGATGAGTCTGGCAGCTGTCCCCATCTGTCTTTAGATTGGATGGTTATGACTTCCCAAAATGTAACTTGAAGGCTGGGGTCAAAGAGGGACGTCGTACCAGGGCAAACCTTATAAGCTCTTATCTATGTCATCATCACTTGGAGGTGTGAGATATCCAGCAGTCTTACCATATGCCACAAGTGCTCTGTCAAAAAGCACATTAATATTCAAGCTACTGTAGCAAGGTGTCTCATTGACGATTATTAGGGATAACTGATTACTAAGCAGCAGTGAAGAAGAGGGAATAGCTATCATCAGGGACACTGCAGGTGTGAGGACACCTTGTATTGTGAATACTAAACAGTACATTTGTTGAACATCAGCTAGGGCCCCAGTTCTCAAATTAAGTGTGCTGTCACTTGTAAGTATAGATAATAAAGTGCCTTGCTGAGAGTGACCAAAGCATAGACTGAAAATGAGTCTACAATGGTCATAAACATGTGAACGTTAGTGTTTGTACAGTTAGTATGCAGCATGTACCAGGAGAAGTACCAGGAGAAGGTCAGGAGAAGTCCAGGAGAAGTACCAGGAGTAGTACTAGGAGAAGTACCATGAGAAGTACCATGAGCAGAACCAGGAGATGTACCTTATGAAGTACTATGAGAAGTACCAGGAGATGTACCATGAGAGGTACCAGGAGAAGTACCAGGAGAAGTACCAGGAGAAGTACTAGGAGAAGTACCATGAGAAGTACCATGAGCAGTACCAGGAGAAGTACCGTGTGAAGTACTATGAGAAGTACCAGGAGATGTACCATGAGAGGTATAAGGAGAAGTACCAGGAGAAGTACCATGAGAAGTACCAGGAGAAGTATCAGGAGAAGTACTAGGAGAAATACCATGAAAAGTACCATGAGCAGTACAAGGAGAAGTACCGTGTGAAGTACTATGAGAAGTACCAGGAGATGTACCATGAGAGGTACCAGGAGAAGTACCGTGAGAGGTACCAGGAGAAGTAACAGGAGAAGTACCAGGAGAAGAACTTTGAGAAGTACTGTGAGAAGTACCACAAGATGTATCAGGTGCAGTACCAGGAGAAGTACTGTGAGAGGTACCGTGAGAAGTACCAGGTGAAATACCAGGAGAAGTACCGTGAAAGTACCAGGAGAAGTACCACGAGATGTACTAGGTGCAGCACCAGGAGAAGTACTGTGAGAGGTACCGTGAAAAGTACCAGGACAAATACCAGAAGAAGTACCGTGGAAGTACCAGGAGAAGTACGTATATTTGGTTGTAGGACAGCTATTACTGTGATACACCACTCACTGGACAGTTTTTTGGGAAGACCTTGTGGCTTATGCAGCTGTAGCCCACATTGTGCATTCAGAGATGTCTTTCTTCAGACCATTTAACAAGTGGTTAGAGGAAACTCAACATAGTCTCCTGATGATTTGATTAGAACTTCTGCTCACTGGATATTGTATATTTTTAACCAATATATTTTTGCGAACCCTAGACTCAAAACTAACTAGACTAAAAAACTCCTGAAATAATGGTCCACATTAACAGACATGCATAACTAAATCCATTGAGTTGATGCTACATCTATAGGTCTACACAATAAAGTCAAAAGCAAAGTAAAATCAAAAGCAAAGTAAAATCTTATGCATTCTCAGGCAGTTTGTTATAGTCCTCTCCACTTAAAGGCTTTCAGGATCACACATGTTCAGGCCAAATTTTACTAAGTGCTTGTAAGTCAGTGTGCACTCTCCAGTTGAGGAAGCCCACCGTGTTCCTCTGAGGAAAAGGTGCTTAGCTGTGATAATTGGTCCTGCACTGGAGGGGTCTTTTGCACTGTCCATGTTATCCAATGCAACTAAAAGTAAGCAGAAAAAAGGGAAAATACTGCTGTGGGCACAAAGGCTCCTCTTTTATGAGAAATATAACACAAAATAGATTTTCTACCTCAGCCCATACATCAGCTCCACAGAGTATGCATCCAACCAAAACTCTCTGGTATCTATTGAATATTGTGACCTCTTCTTGCATTGCCAGCTTTTACATATATATATAGAAAGAATTGTGATAGCTTTGGCAAAATTTCACCATTACTCTGTTCACCATAACCTGTTGACCTTGACCTTTTCTAGAAAATGATACCAAAAATCCAGGGAAATTTTGTATAAAAAATCCAGTGAAAATTATACCAAAAATCCAGGAAAAAATATATAAAAAATCCAGTGAAAATTATATAAAAAATCCAGTGAAAATTATACCAAAAATCCAGTGAAAATTATACCAAAAAGTAAGTCCAGTATACCAACAAACCACCCAAAAAGGACCCATCCTGTTTTGTATTCGCCAGGCTGCATGAGGCTAAAACATTAGTCTATCTATTTTCTTGTCATCCACCCTCGTCTATAATATATGTTTATGTACTGGAGCTATGCCCACATTGTGTTCCAGCCTTCCCTCCACTATTACCACTCGTATTTCTAAATGTGCAAATACTCTGACCTTGCTCCAGAGTGACTCAATATAAGGCCAAATCTTTCTGAGTGCAGTTTACTCACGATGTGCCCCAAGTCAAAGTGTGAGCTCACTCACAAAAGGTGCACTGAGTGCAAAAACAATGGTTATTTTCAAAAACAAACAGGATTGACTTGGCCCAGGCACATTGTATAGACAAAAATATGTTTAGTTCTGTTCAACCTTATGCTTGTATAGTTTACAGGTATCTCTAAAGTAGTACTTTTTGAGTACCTGGTTTAGACCAATATACCAACACTGCAAAAAAAGAATACCTAGATTAGTTTAAATGATTTGAATTCAGAATATTATTATGTAATATATTTATGTACTTATTATAATGTTTATGTATAATTCTGACTGGTTCCATTTATTTTAAGCAAGATTATAGGATTTTTTTTCCTATTTCAGGGGCATTTTTTATTCCAATGGCAGATAATATGAAGAAATACCTTAAAACCAGTGAAATAATCTAGACTTAATAGGTAAATAAATCTAAACTTGTCTAAATCAAGATTAATATTCTGAATTCAAGGCATTTCTACTAATCATTTTTACATTTTTAATTTTTTAAATTTTTATAGTTTCTTCTAAAGCGTCACAATTCTTCAAAATGTGACATTTTGTGATGAATATTCTGAATTCAAGTTATTTAGCCTAATCTTGGTAGTCCTTTTTTGCAGTTAAATGAAGCCCTGCCAAACTTCTAAGTTAGGTAAGAGATTCTGTTGTGAATGTCCAATTTTTCAAAAATCACTCCCTAAATGAGAAACAAATTAATTATTCCCAATGAAAAAATAATGACATGATAATAATAAAGACAAGGCATGCCTATTTTAATAGATTTCAAACAACATATCATCTTCCTCAAACATAACTTTATTTTTATTTATACAGTTGCACAATGCTTGGAAACCTCAAGGTGTTCCCTGCGATAGAGATCTGGAAAATCATCCAGTGCATTTTCTACTCGGTCCAAAAAGAAAATCCAAAGCAATAACATCTAACCTCTATCAGTTTCTAATAAAATCAACCATAAAGCCTTTGCCACTCAATAGGATTTGGGAAATAGATATTGGCTCCCCTTGTAACTATGACTGACGATCATTCATTACAAACTAATCCATAGGGCCTCTCTGACACCACACAAAGTGGTGTTTGTCGGATACCAGGATATTGCACAACTTGAGCTTTCAGCAGCACGGCTACAAAGTACACAAAAGATTAATATATTTGGGCTGCTCTATTACAAAAGATGAAATCATGGTTTAATGAATGTTATTAATGTATTATTCATATCTTATTGATGACATCCATCGGTTTTTATGAACTAACTGGTCTCTTGGGTAAACATAGGAGATGGGACTGGGTAGGATGAAAGGTATAGAGGGAACAAAATGGGGTGGGGGGTTATAAAAAAAGTTAAGTATACAAAAAATGATCACAACAAAGTTAAACCCTGGTTCAGACTTGATTTAATCGTGGTTTGTACCATTCTCTAGTTTAGACCTGATTTAGTCCTGCATTAGTCCTGGTTTAGACTTTATAGCTCCTCAAATTCTGGTTTAGTCCTGCTTTACATCTACGTCCTAGATAAGACTTGATTTAGTCCTGGTTATATAGCACGTTTATATATTACATGATTATGGGCTTGGAAGCATTTTAGAGAGCCAATATAATTACACCCAGAACCAAAACCTTTTTGAACGACCCAGAAAAAGACGTTTACTCAAAGCTAAGCCCTTCAGTAAATATTCCAACTCAAAGCAGCCATGAAGAGGTGACCCTTCAATCCTTCTGGTTACATATTCGAACTTAATCCAATTTTGGCTCCAGAACTGCTGAGGTAAAAGAGAAATGTGTTTTTTTTTTAATCAAAGGGCTGACACGCTAAGCTTCAGACATCTCTACTGATATTTTAACTATGTCTCATCTCATTGGCGTGGCAGTGGCTTTTGTGCACAAACTCAGGGTGTTCAAAGAGTCACCTGTAAAATGACGTAATGGGGTTTATGTAAGTGATGGTTATTCACAGCTCTCTACTGGTGATAACTTTTATAAGAGCTTATTGATGGGAGCACACTTGTGAGTCAGTATCTCTTAGGTAACCTCTGCACTAATAGACACTTCTTTTCACTGTGGACGAGCTCTTTGGTATTATGGTTTTACAAAGGTTATTACGGATCTGTATACAATAGCTCACTAATACATCATACAGTTTCAACCGAGGCAACACAGAGAGGATTTATCTCTGAGATTAACAAAATCTTTAGTTTTACATTAATTGGAGGTGATTTAATTCCATCCTAACACAATTACAATCAGATAATAATTGTGAGAGTTATAATCGTAAAGTTAAATACTGGGAGAATTTTTGACTTTCTCCAAATAAACGCTAAAACAGAACCATGCTATCAAAATTACAATGGGGGGTGTCTACAATTTTCTTTATATATGCAGACAAAGAAAAATATCTGTCCCAATGTCAATAATTGAGGTAAAGGATCAGTGCTGAACTTTACTTAGAAATGAATGAATGAATGAATGTGGTGGAGGGGTTGTAGGCGCCCCCCCCTCCCCCTCTGTCAGTGTGCCCCAGGGCAGCTGTGGCTACACAAGTAGTAACTGTGGAGTGAATGAATAATGTAATGTAAAGCGTCTTTGAGTCTTGAGAAACGCGCTGTAGAAAACTAATGCATTATTATTATTATTGTTGATGTGAGTGTGCATATTTCAACCAAAGGATAGCTTCTGTGACATTGTAATAATATTGTTTTGGTCAGCCAGCCTACACACCAGCTAACATAATGTGTAATTGGTCAAAACAGTATCCCAAATGACTTTACACTTCTCTTCTCTGTGTGAGCATAGTCCAATTTATGGTTTTACTAAGAAGTGTTATTTTTCTATGCTTTTATGGCGCCAGGTATCATGGGATGGTTGTTTTCTTAGTGCACTTAGGACCCATTGGGGTAATTTGATGCCAGGAAATGGCCTGCATGGTGTAGTCAAGCTCAACCCAGCTCCAAGGGGAACAAAACTGGTGGGAACTTTGTCTGTTATTTTCCCTTTGCGGGCCACAAGGCATAGCAGCTACGAGAAGTGATGGCTGAGGCTTTGTGGTTAGAGAAGCTCAAGTAAAACTCCTCTATTCGAAAGCTATCGTCCTATTTTGGCATGAGAAGATCATCATTCCTGTTTCAAAGATATTACGTTGATTAAAAAAAAGATATTGAGAAAAGCCACAGGGAATTTAATAAAGCATCAAGACACACAAGCCAAAAATAGCAGAGAATATGTACAATCCACTTTACATACAGTTTTCACATTGTACGATTATTTATTTTCTACCGGACAGCAAATAAATCAATTTTGCTGAGTTGAAATAAATCGAAACGAGGCATCAAAGCAAATATAGTAAAAGAGCAATAGTGTTGACCTGTACACAGTGTATTGTACATGCGAATCAATCAATATGACCGGAAATAAGTCTGTTGTTATTGCCAGAAAATAATTTTGATCATGTGCTCTTTACATATTGGGATTGGATATATACAGCAAAAATAGTGGATGAATGTATTGTGAAAGTAAATTTAGCCTTGGAATAAACTGGCTGGTTCTATTGATTTGAATGTCCTCCACCATTTTACCATCTTGTGAGAATTTGGTACCTTTAAATAGCCCCTTGTAAATGAAGGCGACTGTGAGAGTTAATGGTCTGTCAAGGTGTCTACGTGTCAGCTCTGTAACTAACCAGCTATTGTCTAATATTAGAGCTGTTGCAGAGTTGCTCCAATAATGTCACAAACTGTTTTGTCAAGAAAAATAATAATGGCCCACTTTCACAGTTTATGCCAAACCATATCAGCGTGTTATGTGTATTGGTATGCCCTTAATACAACAGATATATTTTTGGAATGAAATTGATTAGTCCTTTTTTGTGTGTCTGTACATTTGACTTATAACTCAGTCCATTCTTGAAGTTGATGAGTCACTGCAGTCACTTCAGACAGAAAATCTGTCATCCAAGCCAACAGGCATCATTATCGTATATACTGTGGTAACTTGCTTGGCACATCACATAGACACGGCACAAAACATAGTAATTCTTCATTCCCATTGGCTGTCCTGTGAGAGTGTTTCCATGGTTATAAAAGCCTGGCTCAGTCATACAGCACAGCACAATCTGGAAAAAAGGCAGTCAAATATAGAGTGAAGCTTTCAACGGGCATGTATAGAAATCAATCATTATACTGTATTTACAGAATGTGAAGTTCAAATGTAATGGCAATTTTACAAGTGCAAAGGTTTCTTTCACATTCAGGACATTTTGAGAGATTTGTATCCAGACAGTGATATCACATCCACCTGTAAAAATGAGCTTTACACTCACTGGCCTAACCTAATAAAGTGGCACCTAGTGTGGTCTGCAGTCCATTTGGCATCAGCAAAAAATAAACAGAACCGCCACTCACTGAACATTGTATTGATTTCAAAAATTCTCTTTAACCCTAGACATGGTTGTATGTGCAAATTCAAGTTTCTGAAATACAGTTCACCTGACAACCGAGCCATGTCCAAAGTCAATAATCTTCCTCATTTTGATGTTTAGTTTGGGCAGCATTATGTATATGCATGGCTAAATCCAGTGGCTCCCTGCACTATGTATCATTATCTGCTCACAAGTAGGTAAAATAGCCCTACCTAATAAAGTGGCCAGGGACTGTATATATATATATATATATTTATCACAACCACCTGTTACAATGAGCTTTTTGTCTTTTATTTTGATTTGTCCGACTTTGACGGGAGGAAGGATAATTTGACAGAAAGTAAGGCCACAAAGATTTTCATTACCAGAGCAGACATAATGTCGTGATCAAACAGGAAATGTAATGTCATGTATTCTCATCAGATTTATCCACCCCCACCATAATCCACCCCACCCCCTCCCATGCCCAGAATAATGAACAGCGCTAATGTGGAACTGGAACTGCCCAAATTAAAAAATTCAGGCAGGCACGTTTAGGAGTAGAAAGTCAACTCATGTCAATATGATTTTACAATACAAATGAACTGTGACTGTTCTGAAAGCTTAGCGTCACACATTGGTGCAGTTAGTGGATGGTGGCGTTTCCGGCTTGCTACGTATTTCCTTGATATCGTTAAGAGGGGAGTCGCTCGTACCGATCTGGCATTTGAAAACTTGCTTGTAAGCCTTCCTGAAGTTCTCCGACAAGAAGGCGTAGATGACCGGGTTGACGGAGGAGTTGCTGTAGGCCAGGCAGTGGGCGGCTATGCGGAACACAAAGGAGGCCTGGTTCAGGGGGAAGGTCCCAAACTCCACCCAGAGGTACACCACGTGATGAGGGAGCCAAGAGATGCAGAAGACCACCACAACCACGAGCACAGTCTGGGCGGTCTGAGGAGAAACGAACAAGAAAAATCATTAGGTTTCATTCAGTAGAAATGTGGTAATGCAAGATAATGGTGATAACTGTGGCACTGCAGGGTTCATAGGCCACAGATATGCTTGCTGTTTGAGTGTGCCTGTGCTTTGGATGTCCTTGACAAAATGCTTGTAATATTCAAATCACGGTCAATCAAGATCAGAGATGGGTTTTGGTCAGGCTATGTGAACATAGGGGCAGAAGTAAATGTGAAAGAGGAAATTTGTCCTCTGCATTTGACCAACCCTCAATACGGCTGAGGCATCCTGTCGGGAGCAGTGGACAGCGCCCGGGGGTCCCATCTCCAGATCTTGAGCCAGGATCTTGGTCAGGATCTTGAGCCAGGATCTTGGTCAGGATCTTGAGCCAGGATCTTGAGCCAGGATCTTGGTCAGGATATACCTAGCTGGAGGATTAACCTAATATGCATGTTTTGGGTTGATGGGGGAGTACCCACCCAGAAACGGGGAGAAACATGCAAACTCTACACAGAAAGGCCCTGGTTTCATTTTTCACTTTACATTTAATGACTTAATCAAGGTTGCATTTATTGAAAAGATCTTCCTGTCACCTTAAGGCCCTCTTTCCACCTGCTTGACACAAACTAGGTTGGCTGTTAGCACTTCTACTCTAAAACTTTTTTTTACATTCTTTCTTTCTTTTTAAAGGCCAAAGCTTCAAAGTAAAGGGTTACTCAAACTTATGTGAAGCTCAAAAAAGACTGAGCGAGTTATGGTAGTTTTACAGTCCAGATAACCGAGGATTGAATTAGTTTAATTACCTTAAACCAAACTCTCACATCATCAAATATCATCATCTTCTGACCTATTCACAATCAAGTCCACTGCTCACATCAACTGCAGCTGCAAAAAGATTATCCAAAAATCTTTCAATTCTCTCAAAATCTCTAAATTTCAACTTCAATAATTGCCTTCCTCCCTCAGCTTCACTTCCTTCTTTGTATCTCTTATATTACTCTCCCTAGGCTGTACAGTCTACGCCCACAAACAAACCATATTTCAAAATAAAAGATCGGATGGACAGCCAAAAGGACTTAACTCTAGTGTGATGCTCCCGGAAAATAAATCAAACGCCCGCTCGCCTGGGTCTCCTCAAGTCAAGGATAAGTGATATTCTGTATGATGATTGATAGATTTATACTGCAGGGTGTACTGAGTCATTTTGCATTCAGATGGAGTGCATGAAACTTTAAATCATGTTCCCAATGGAGCCCACTATAAATGTATGGCATTGAGGAAGTTGAATGTTGTACTGTGCAAAGATACAGGGTGTGTTTCAATCTTATTTCGGAAGAGATAACATTTTCCATTGTCTACAGTTATCACATTTGTTTGATATTAACAGTGGATTCCCCGCTGTTTTATGGGCTGAGCTGTGCAATAACCAAGATGTTCAGTCAGATATGCTAATGGATGTAATTGAATAGTGCCATCATATAAGTTTGTAGATTAGTATCATCATAAAAAGTGCTTCTCAAATTGTGGCACAGGTCTTACTACTGGTACATAGGATCATTGTAGCGATACTATTTCAGTTGTAAAGTTTACTTTAGGTTACTTTAACAATGATTTGTTCCTGTTTTAGCCCTGCTCATGTTGAGGGACCACTACTTAGACCTTTAGTATAGTTTAGAAGCTGGGTTTAGACCTATTTCACTGTTGGTTTAGACCTTGTTTAGACCTAATTACAATATGATTTAGTCTTGATTTAGTCCTTGGTTTAGTACTGGGCTAATCCTGATAATGGTCTCATTTTACTTATTAAAACTCAGCGTAATCGGTTTGAGAACTGCTACAATACAGTATAAATCTTCCAATTGGTGTATCTGACACTGAAAGCATCACAGTAGATTGCGTTTTAAAATTCCAAGTGCAACTCAAGCCTTGTCTGGAGAGCAATCAATTTGAGGTTCTTTTCTCTGATTAGTGCAATGTACAATGTCCTTTATTTGAGCAGTTTAGCACTCATTCATTATTGGCTAGCCTTAAGTGACCCACTGTGGCGGTTATGTGGGGAAAAGGTATCCAGTATCACTTCATCTTAAAGCTTCATTGGGGAGACTATACTGGCATCACTGCACAAAGACTCCATTATAAACGTTTAAAGTGTACTTGAATTGGGATCTTTTTGTGAGCTTCATTGCCCACTTGGCCACAAAACGTTGTCTTTCAAGTGCAACGATACTAATGGCAAAATCACACTCACAATCTAAGGTGATAAAACTGGTATGTATTAATAAAGGTGTGTCCTAGGGCTGCCAATGATATTGATAAATGTAATGTAATAATGTGATGGTCTTGCAGCTGACAGAAATGTACTATCAATTCATTTTCTAATTATTATCTAAAATATTTAAACAGGTCAAAAAGTACAATTATGTAACCCTACAGCCAAAGTCCTGTCCCTGTGGTTTACTTGTGCTCAGATATTAACCACAGCCTCACTGAGCTAAACTAAATAAATTTTGTGGGCGGCAGTGGTGCAGTGGGTAGGTGCTCGCCCTTCAACCAGAGGGTCGGTGGTTCGAGTCCCCGTCCAAGCACACGCTGCTGTTGTGTCCCTGGGCAAGACACTTAACCCGCATTGCCTATG
>JAVQKC010001442.1:0-14159 GCA_036025475.1 Philypnodon macrostomus
TACAACACAATACAGTCACTTTTTCAGTTTATTCCTCGTCCACAAATCCCTCAAATTCTTCATCTTCAGTGTCCGAGTTGAACAGTTGGGCGATTACGGCATCCAGCATGCCCGGATCCCCCTCTTCATTATCTGAGTCCGTGTCGTTGCTGTTACCTGGCAGTTCAGTGATGATTCCTGATGATGGGCAAATGAGACGGAGCTCCGGTGCACGTCTCGATCTTTCTTAAACAAATGACTTCGGAGCACTGTTCCGGAGCTTGTCTCAGAGCAACCTCCCACTTGACCAAAGTGTCGAAGTGTCGGTCCCTCCCCCTGCTGCTTCACGCTGCGTGTCAATTGCTTCAGAGTATCGAAGCGTTTCATTGGCTCAGTGAATGTTCCGCTCTGTGATTGGTTCAGAGTGCTTCAGAGTGTTCAACGCGTTTCCATGGTTTGACAAGCACTAAACAGCTACTCCCGGAGCTTTGTAGTTTACCGAAGTCGTACCAAAACATTTTGACAGAGCGCCTTGATCGCCCTGTGACACAAAATGCTTGGAGGTCAGTAAGCACGACCAGAATTAATCCATATACAAGGCGCACTGTTGGTTTTTGAGTAATTTAAAGGGTTTTAAGTGCACCTTATAGTGCGGAAAATACGGTAGTTTTGTAAATATGTGAATTACCATTTCTCCAGGTGCATGTTGGCCAGCTTCTCTGTGTCCTTTGGGGGGAACATAGTGGGACGGATCTGTGTGTGTCGACTGGTGGGAACTTCAGACCAGTCCGAATACCACTGACCTTCTTTAGTCATCAGCTGAAGAGAAAAGAGTACAAATAAAACAGCTGTGGCGGATGGACTGCAATGTAAAGGTAATTACTACTTGTTAAATAATGCACCTTCCAAGAAGTGACCCCAGGCATCCATTTTAGCCCAGGAAGATCAGCAGAGGCATCCACAAGCTCCAGTGATCCTGTCAGTGTGGACGGCAGAGAAATATTAACACATGCATAGGTTTTTATAATGGATGCCCTTCCTGATGCATTGTAATTACATAAGTCTATTTATTGTATTATAACCATAAGTGATCATTTCAGTTGCATAAATGTAGAGTTGTATGGGTCCGGCCTATGAGTGTTACCTTCACTCTTTTCTAGCAGTGCAGCAATAACCGCTTCATCCTCAACAGGATTGAGTGAGCAGGTGGAGTATACCATTCTTCCTCCCACCGCCAGCTGTTCAACCCCACGGACAGCAATACGCAGCTGGAGCCTGGCAAACATACAGAATATACATACCGTATAATGTGGCCTTTGATCATATAGCACTATTGTAAGAAGTAGTCGATATGTTCTTACAAACATGACTCCACTCGCTTAATTTACCCATGAAGATGGAGACTGTTACTTGTAGTCCATTTCTTCCAGACATCAATATTCTTCCTCATAGTGCCATCCCCACTGGAAAAACAAAAAGCAAGCACAGATATGTCATATGTCAATGTCCATAAAACACACATTTTCTCTAGGCTTCTGCTGACCACTTCATTCATCTCCTCTACTGACCTGCAGGGCACATCACACAAGATTCGGTCATAGAAGAGGATCTCTTTCTTGCCATCTGAAGTCACTTGCAAAGTTGGGATACACGAGGCATCATGATTGACGACCATTATGCATGGACTGTTGAGACGCTTAGCCTGATGCACAAGCAGGTAGCAGCGCTTGTTGTCCACGTCATTGGCAATTACAAAGCCCTCTTAAACAAGAAAATATATTTTGGTTTTCATAAAAATACATGTTTTTTTTTTTACTATAAATCATATCTTCATTTTGTGCTACTTTATTTAAAGTTTCTGACCAGGAAATGGTACGTCCATGTCAGAGTGTAGCATCTCGATGAGCTGGGCAGTTTTTGACCCTGGAGCAGCACACATGTCCAAGATCTGCACACAGTTATAGCAACAATTAATATTAGCAGAGTTTGTTTAATACATTTTGAAGATGAGAGTCTACCTTGTGATGTGGTTCAATCTTCAGGAGCAGAGGAGGAATCATACTAACAGCTTCCTGTCTGCTGATGTTTCCCTGCAAGTCACAACATCGTCTGATGTATAAATCATTTAAAGACATCAAATTTAAGCTCTTTGAGCTGGTTTTGACATTTTATCAGAAAGACCCATAGAACAACTGTTGTACAGCATTTTACTCACAGACTCAGTCTCACTGACTAAAAACTGGTGGAACTTCTCTAACAGAGGAGACTTTCTGATGATTTTCCTGCTCATGTTGGTGTGCCAGGCCTGCTCATCAGGATACCTGGTGAAGACATACACAGAGTAAACATGAGGTATAACGCTTGCTTTAGTTTGGGTAGTTCGGGTCTTACCAACTTAGTGGCTGTGGAGCGTCGATCTTCTGTCCATCAATTTCTAGGTCCATAATGTCTTTAAAGTACTTATCTTTCAGACAGTGAAGGATCTCTTTGGCATGGCTGTATAAGAATAAAACATAATTGAGATGTAAAACGATCTTTGTAGTAACAGTAAAGTTTGGTACTGGGTAAGTATGTTACACTGACTCACCTTTTATATCCAGTTATACGAATTGTTGCTGGAAGGGGCTCCCTCATGGCTTCCATGAACTGTTCAAATTCACCTTCTGGTATTAGACCTTGCTCTTTGTAGTAGTTCTCAAAAAGCTTATTTTCCTTGACAATGTCGGCATACCCTGCTCCCCAACCCTAAAATACAGACACAATTTTAGTGATTCACATTTCTGTTGCTCGGGTTGTAAGGCAGGCTATCTCTATTTTAATAGTGCCAATTCATCAGTGACAACATACAAGCTAGCTACTACTTTCTTGTGATGATCTATACATATTTTGTATTTACTACATTTAGTGCAGAAGTATATTTTATGCTAGGTCATTAGCCTACCTTTGCAAATAAAAACGCTGACCATAAAAACAATTACATTTATTTCTGATAAGGCATTAATACTTTACGTTAACGTTTATAGCTACTATAGCAGCTACTCACACAACTCTCCGTTCAAACAATTACTACAAAGGTAATCCCCAAATATAAAATGACAAAAGCTGGACGCATCTTACAGCGTTGTCTCTGTTGTCTCTTCCACCAGATTGATTTTTCTGTCGCTGTCTGCTTCTCTTGCCCATGATGGAATAACACACAACTCTGGAAAAAAGCCTGTGAAACGACGTGATGATGATATACAGTGCGTATCCCAAGATTCAAAACAACAAATGATCTGACTTCTTGGAAAACCCCGCGTTCTTGGATCCACAAAGTGTGCTGCTGACTGCTGCTACGTTTCTACGGATATGTTGACGCACGTGAGTTAGGACCCTCGAAGTCACAGTGGGTGGCTACAAAACTGCCTGAAAGAAAAATAAATTCAGTCGACTTTAACATCGGCGTTTTGTGCATAATTAAACACAATGAGTTACATACGTTTTAAAAATGATAACCATGCGTAACAGCAACTAACATAACACTAACACTAACGTTTTGATTACAAAACCATTTGATTGGGTCGTGGCCATCTGGGGCTATTCACAGTTGACTGTGATTGGCCCTGAGGGAAGAACACGAGTCTTCGTTCTGTGACATCAGCTGCCGCAAAGAGGCGCTGAATGAGTGTGCCTTGAGTTATTGTATGTACACTCACATGTAATCGACCTCTTGGTTTTGTTTTGCTTTTTATTGGCTCAAGTTTCTGTAGCGTCAAAACTATAGGTAGAGTAAGTCATGGACGCCATTCTCACTTGGCTCTTCTCCTCGGACGAAGAGGAGCAGTACATTCTTACCACTATGGCTTATTTAATGATTTTTATGGCTTTCTGCACGTTTCTTACTTTACTGAACGTGTATGTGCCGTATGGACGCTACTCTTCCAGCAAGTACGGATTTCCAGTGAATGTGAAGTTTGCATGGTTCGTGCAGGAGATGCCAGCCATTCTCGTGCCTGTTTTACTAGTTACATCGACGTCGGCTGCCAAAGTTTTACTGCTGCCCAACAAGCTGCTCATTATAATGTATTTTTGCCACTACATTAACAGGTTAGTAAAAAAATTAACTAACAATTACCAAGTCATTTCATTTAAAGAGTCTGTATAATAACTGTTTATGCGGCAGATCACTCATTTATCCGTTTTTAATAAGAGGTGGTAAGCCTACTCCTTTTGCCTCGTTCGCTCTGGCCTTTGTTTTCTGCATTTATAATGGCTACATGCAGATCAGATACCTGAGCCGCTATGCTGAATACCCTGACGAATGGATAACACATCCATGTTTTATCTTAGGTAAGCACTCAAGCCAGCATGCACAATAATAAACACGAAATAAAAGACGCATTTAGTTCGTTCACACAGTAGACCAAATCTAAATGCACCTGTTTAGTCTCACTTGGTAGTATAGTTGATTTTTAAAACACATGTAGTTTCAGAATGAATAAAAACACTGAATTCCCCAATAAGAGACACAGGTCTTCTCCCTTTTATATCTTTTAGCATCTTTATTACACTATTATTGATTTAAATTAGTCATTCATGGTATTATCTACAGGATCTGTATTCTGGCTGGTTGGTTGTTTGATGAATGTGTACTCTGACCATATTCTGAGAAACATGAGAAAACCAGGAGAGACAGGCTACAAGATTCCCAGAGGTAAACTATTATTATTACACAAATACTAGTTATTGTTTAGTCATAGTATGTTTTTAGAGCCTATTATTAAAAATATGCTACCTGGCCAGATTGGAACGTGATTGTTGTCAGATGTGTGGCAATATGCATGCCAATACAACACAGAATGTAAATACAACACATGGCCAACAGGGGTCCCTACAGGGCAAGCAAACTCTGAATCAATACAGTCAATAAAGTCCCTCCCCTCACCCATCTCACAGAAAGTGCATAACCAATGCAGCAGTCATTTGCTGTGCCAGGTGGCTTTGTTTTATGAGGTGTTTTATAGTGTTGTTTCTATAGTTTTGATAACTTCTTGAATTATTGTGTATTGGGGAAATGGGCCGAGTGCTTTTTAGTTATATCTTCAGCTCTCTCAGTTACTTTCCTCACTAAGCAAACAGTCACAACAATAGCTCTTTGGATATGAACTCTCAATGTAGGCTAGATTCTTAAGGAAAATAGTTGAAGTAGCTATGGGAGGAAGCTGCAAGATCTTCAAATGAACTTCCAGGCACGTCTAGATCCACATCAGCCAAGAATCTGTCAGTGAATGCTCAGACTTGGACGGCATGGAGCTGAATTTTTAGCAGCTGACAGTGATAAATTTACTTTTTGTACTTAAGCAATGCTGTTCAGGGATTCAAATGGATTGAGAAAAAAATAATATCAAAAAATTCCAAATGAAAAAATAATAATAACTAATACAAGCTAATCTGCAGTATCATTAGTACTCCTGCCTCCCATGAAGGGGGTCGTTCTGTCCTCTGGCCAGCCAACACACAAACTCTGGGTGGTCTCTTTTTCTTACCTCCATTCAAAAGATATGCACATGTTAATAATCTGTTACTTTACCCCTAGTGAGTCTGTACCCTGCCTAAGGCCCATAGTTGCCGGGGTAGACTCAAGGTAGAAGGCAGAAGATGAATGAACACTAAACAGTTTTTCAAAGCTTGTCATGTGTCTTATTTACTCATGTTAAAACACCTGTACTCTCTGACCCACAGGAGGAATGTTTGAATATGTGTCAGGAGCTAACTTCTTGGGAGAAATAACAGAGTGGGCAGGCTTTGCTCTGGCTGCTCAGTCTGTCCAAAGTGTAGCCTTCTCCATCTTCACCACAGTAGTTCTTTCCAGCAGGGCTTTTTCCCACCACAAGTAAGAATGAAAACACACACCCTCAAACTCACTGGTAGAAGCTTTTAATTTGAGCAGGAACAAGATCCGGGAACTCTTGTATTTTGACAGGGTGCGCTCCGGGAACTGTTGGATCTGGTAAACGTCTGAACACTGCACAACTAAAAGCTATTTTTAAACGTGACTCCCTTGAGCCATTAAAAATGTATAGGCTATTAGACTGGATTTGTCCATAATTAGGCCTACATCAAAATATTCATTCACTTAGGTCTCATACATCATACATTGTGATGCGTTCTGTTGTGAGAAGGTGTGAGGCGGTGGACGGGGTGATCTGTCCGGACTCTGATAAGACAAAGTCACAAAAGCCAATGCTTCTTCCATCACTACAAAGGAGTCAGCTTGTTTAAATGCGTTTGAGAAGTTGAAACAGCCAGGAGTCATTTTGACTTAGAGGGGGCCAAGAGGGGAAACTGAAATCAAAAGACGTTCGCATCGTGAAGGAAAAGCAAGCGACTAAGCCCTTATCATTAAGGCAGTCTTGGGCCAAAACTTAAAAGCTTGTGGTCTCATGGTGGACGCCAACAGAAGTGGCTATGATTGTTTTATTGAGGAGCTACAGGTGAGGAGCAAGGTCCACAGCGAGGAGGAGGAGGAGGAGCAGGAGGAGGAGGAGCAGGAGGAGGAGGAGCAGGAGGAGGAGGAGCAGGAGGAGGAGCAGGAGGAGGAGGAGCAGGAGGAGGAGCAGGAGCACCATGGCTGTGATGTGGGATAGGTTATAGGCTATAGGCTACTAAACTACTACATTAGGTAGCCTATAAATAATCTGGCAATTATTACACTGTAAAAAATTATATAAATAAGGTATTGGTATTTTGTTGTGTGTGCATTCTGGGATCACACATTGGCCTGTATGGACCCAGGTCTCACACCGCGATTGCCTTCCCGGGCAACGTTTGATTTACAACACTGCCTTTGATGCTTGTATAACATGAAATTACAATATTCTTTTTTTTTTTCAGATGGTACCTTAATAAGTTTGAAGACTACCCCAAAGATAGAAAAGCATTAATTCCCTTTTTGCTTTAAAACGTGTGCTGCAGGTACTGTGAACAATCAGTCAACACGCGCACACACACTCACACACACACACGCACATACACACACGAATGAACACGTTTAAAGATACAAGATGCGCCCCACTAAAATCTAACCTAACTTAAAATCTTGGAAACCATTGTTTATTTTCTAAATCAGTGATCCGAGCTAGTGTATATTCAATGTATTTATGCAAATTAAAGAGGTAAAAAAAAAGAATGCCTCAATAGCGCCCCCATGTTTTTACAGCAAAGTAGTAACATTGTTGAATCTGGTGTGTGAGCTTGAGAGTTATAAGTATTATTAAAGCAGTGGTGTGGTATGTAGTTTTAGTGATGTATGATTGATCTTTATTACAACACCTGTCACCTTCATATGTGATTTTGTCTTCCACTGAGCCCCTATCTTTTTTCCCTAGGCAGCTATGGATGCTATCATCGTCACTATATTGATACAAGACTTCAAAAACAGGTCACCCATTTCTGTGCTGCAGTCTGTAGCAGTAACTCGGCTGCTGGGAGATCAAACATACCTGTCAATAACTCTGCCATGCCTCAAATGAGATATAAAGAAGATTCCCTGGAATGGGGGAAAAATATTTATCCGGGCGTGTGCAAAGAACAAGTAAATAAGTGGTAAAGTACTAAAGAACATGATATACATACATGAAGGACAGTGAATTTTAATAATGTGAATGCGCTATAGGAAAGGACACACTAGTTTGGTTATATCTAACTGATTAATTTAAATATTCTTTGTGTTTTAATTTTGTAATATTGATTAAACATTTAAACTGATCATCTTTGAAACTGACTTAACTGGGCTTCTCTGAGCTCTAATAGCATGTTTATTTCTTCGTCAAACATACTGTATAGATTGAGTAAATATGCTCACCGCTCACATCTGAGGAGCTTCACCTTCGTTGAGAGGGGAAAAACCTTGCTGTCACTTTTCTATTGTTTGTATTGGGTGTAGTAGTGAAGTAAGCTGGCAAGCATGGAGTAATCTTAAAGGGACATTCACCTAATAAGCATTTTTAGCATAGAGAAAGCAACCAATTTAATTTGATTTGTATAGCCCTATATCACAACACCGTTACCTCAGAGGGCTTCACAAAAAGACATGTATGTAAACAATAAACAGGGGTCATTGCAAACAGTAACACGTTAATAGACAATCAATAAACACACAAACAACAGGACTGTCCCAAGACATCCCCTGTCCTTAGACCCTCCATCGCGGTCAGGAAAAACTAAAAAAAAAACATTTATGGGAAAAAGACAAACTTTAGGGAGAACCACATGATAGAGGGATCCACTCCCAGGACGGACAGGCTATAGATGAGGGGTGAGGTCCTTGTGCTGAGAGAGCTCAATATGTGTGTGGATGCAGCAGGTTAAGTGGTACAGTGAATGAAGAGATAGTAGAAGGGGGCATCCAGGTGAATGAAGAGATGCAGCAGACCAAACAAACTAAACACATTGATTTCTAATTATTTTACTTAAAATCCATTCTAGAGGTACACAAATATAAATATAATATGTATATATAAAATCTGGATCTCATATAATCTCAATGTCTGTTCACATCTGTGTGTATGGTAGACATCTGTCCGCCATGGTCCAGTTATCCCTGATGTATGTCAAATCTGACAATTCAGCCTTGAAATTACGCACTGATAAAACTGTATGCATTTGGCATTGAGCTGAGGCCAAAGCATGATGAAATGTATGGAAAACCAAATAATACCTTGGATTTCAATGGCGAATAGTGGGTGTGAGCAGCTGCCTATAGGTCTCAATGTATGTTACACACAAAGCTACATATCCAAGCTGACACATCGTTGGCTCCGGTGGGGGTTTCCTTGAGTGTCACATGCTGCACGTGTGTCATGGTAGGGGTAGGGGGCGGGCATTATGCAAGATGCTCTCGCCATTACTGTCTCTTACATACAAGCACGTCTTGGAAAGAATGCCTCCGTTTCATCTTAGGGGTTAGTGGAAAATGAGATGGTGCTGGAGAATGGATGGTGCTGCATACATATCGGTATATTAAGACCTACTTTGCATTGACAACTGACAAAATATATAGTATTTAAGAACAGATAATATGAAATAAATAACAAAGGGGAATATTTTTTGAATTTCTCAGAACAGACAGATCATGTTATAACTGTATCTGTATTGCTTTTAATGTATTCGGAAAATTTTGTAATGAAATGCCAGACTTTGATGTATTACATGACTGACTATCAAGATGCAGTCACGTTTATGGTCGACAGGGGGATCTCCTCTTAACACACACCTACGCACTCTCTCCCTTTCATGATGATTTCTCTGCTTCCATGACACTGGACCACAGCAGTCAAGTTTTTACTTTTTTTTTTTAGCAGTAAAGTAATTTGCGTCCCTTTGAAATGGCCCAAGGTTCCGTTTGATATTTCACCAATGAAATGTATGCCATATTTACGGGGCAGTTTATCATCCGTGCAGTGTGATGTAGAGTGGGCGTATGGGGGGCGCAGTCATCATTTAGAAAAGCTATAACAGAGCGCATGCGCACGGATTTGAAGAGAATATACGCCATATTGAATTCCCGTAGGATTCGCTAGCATTTTTCCTGATAGCGGTGTAGGGGGCCGCTTTATCAATGGTACTAGTTCGGTTTGATGTATAAATACGTCTTTATTCGTACCCCCGGTTAGCGAAGTGGCCTTTCAAAGGTCCCACAAGCTGTACCGGATCAAAACGGGCTCGTAAGCGGTAGTTAGATACTTGTAGGGGGGTTGCCACAGAGAAAGAAGTTGAATGGATCCGAGGGTAGCTTGGATTCAGCCCGAACAGAAAGGACCTGCGAACGCCTTATGGATGCACGTCTGGGAGACCTCTCAGGGAGTACGCGCCGCTCAGCAGAAGCTTCACAATCAAAATCACAACCATTGTGTCAATTACGCAGCGTTGGGTGTTTTAAAAAATGTAGCGACCGTGGTGGCATCGAGCATTTGCAGCAGCAATGGTAACGTTACAGACGGTGTGAGCAGCAGCCATCACAGCATCATGAACAGCACTACTATCGGCGGCACCGCGATGTCCTCGCTGGGGATAGCGCTGTGCAACCGGGACGCACAGGACTCGTACACCGCTCCAAACACTATGGAACACGGTGAGGGGAGATTTCAGAAAACGGGATCTGTTTCTTCTACGGCATCTTCTCAAGAATCGGAACCGGACAGTCCCCCCGCCAGCTGCACACTTGAGAGGACTATAGGTGGAAATGTAACGGGCAACGGGAACAATAGCATCGGGACTGCCAATTTACTTTTACACTTGAGCAACAGCATGGACAATGTCAACCTCTATCAGCACCATCAGCGTCTGCAGGGGCAGGCGGCGTTCAACCTGCAGCAGATCTGTGCGAAGCGTCACCAGGTTCACTCCGTACCTATAAATCACTCCCACAGTCACCATCCAGGCCGGAGGAAAAGTGACAATAAAGCCAGCACTTATGGCATGAATTACTTGCTTTCAAATTGCACTAATGGCAATTGTGTGAGCACTTGGACGCCGTGGAAGACGAGGAAGTACAACCCCGGGGTCTTTGGGTAAGCACATTTTTTTTAGTTATGTGAATGTGTTTTATATTGCATACGTTTGGCTGTGATTCCAATACTAATCTTGCATAGATAGACATTCAAGTAGTCTGGAAAGCTCCGGTTATTCTCATAAATTCTACATGAGAAACGCAGCAGGGAACCGGAAGTGAGGCATTTATAAGATAAAACCAAAAACTCGACTTTGAGCTTTTAAATATTCAAAATTATTGTTTTTTTTTGTTTTTGTTTTTTTTTGTTTGTTTATTGTTTCACTAACTACAAGGAACCACTTCAACAAAATAATCCAATCCACCTTTTAAAGTAGAGTTTTATTTTGAAGACGTTTAAACGGATGCACAATTATGGAGTTTGTTAGTGTAAATTCACCACATACTGAAAAGTCTAGAAGCCAAATGTGTAACTGTTATGAGATTATCTGGCCTATTTACCAAAATCTGTCTTTTAGTAAAGCAAATCCACTTGAATTACTACTATGCATAAGCTCTTGTACACTACTTGACTAGTGTAGGGACAGTTCGTCATTGGTAACTCTATAAATGTGTCAAACAAGTCTGTTTCATCACTCCTGTAACTGCTGCTGTTATGTTTTTTTTTTATTGTGTGGACTTTAAACAGACGTTTTCTTTCACATGTGTTGCAAGTACTTGTGATGTTTATAATGGAGAGTTACACTTATCTGGGGATTTTTAGTGTAAGATGCTGCACATGCAATTTGTTTTATAGTGTTTTTTTCAGGGTTGCACAATATTAGGTGCACGTTTTGGCAAGTCTTGTCATAGTAGTTTGTAGCACTGTTGCAAAAGTAATTCTGTATTGAGACACATGTGGCGGCATAATTGAAAACAGATTTTTTAGTTTAACAATGTATTTGTGTATTTGTATGTTTTCATATATTGTTTACAAAAAATGCATGTTAGGAAAGAGGCTTGCTCTAACAGTACTCTAGCAGTGAGTGAACTGTTGGCATGTGCCCTTCAGGAGTCACTAGTAGCCCCGGTGAAACACTCAGACTGCATTTGGTCCAGGGCTCTGGGAATAGATTGGGACAGCTCTTGTTTTTTACATTATTGACATGTATATATTTGACATTATATATTTGACTTTATAGCATGCATTCCAAGAATTATATAGGACCCAATTTACCTACTGTTGTTAGGAAAAGAGTCAAGTTTATTGGCCAAGCCTGTTGCACTTTCAAATGCAAATTCCTGTATGAGCAAGATGTCTCCACCTGAATGTCATGGCAGCATATGAAGTGTTAACATACATCATTAGCCTGTAAGTAAAAAAAGCTCAGGATACATGTGAATACTACTTATGAAGAACATAATCGGTAATCAATGCAACATGTTAGCTCTTAATGTCTCAGAAACACCAAATATGCACTTTAAACATGTCTGTGCAGGCTTCATGAGGAAATAATGGACTTCTATAACTTCATGTCTCCTCGGCCGGAGGAAGAAGCAATGAGGAGGGAGGTGGTAAACCGAATAGAGCGGATCATCAAGGAGCGCTGGCCCACTTCAGATGTAAGAGTCTAATATAACCCATGTTGTCTTAATGCACATGCTTTTTGTTCATTCTTGGTCTTCAATGCAATATAAATGTTTAGACGTCAGTGCAGAAATAAAACTATAGTAATACCTTTCAATACCTTTATTGACTACAATACAGGAGTGCGACTTTATACAGCATCCCCTCATTACTCAATCATGTAAAACACTTGCTCGCGGGGTTTGTAGGCTGCCAGTTATTTCCACTTCATTGGGACTGCCAGGTAAATGGATTGAGCTGCTGATTTGTAGTCTCTTTTCATTTCAAACTATTAATCCTAGTCTAGCCCCATCACAGAAAGGACTTCTCTTAGCTTCCTTTGGAGAGAACAGCTTCTCATTTTAGACTTGTGTTGGCAGCTTTCCTTTCTCTGTTTGGCAGCATTTGAAGTGAAACCCAGAAATAGTTATTTCTCTCTAGTTTGTGGCCATTTGAATACAGAATATGATGATTATTACTGCAGTCTTTTTTTGCATTGCAGAACTTCAACTTCTGTCTGTTCCCACAACTACTGCATTTTAAGATGACACGTTTTAACCATTTCTGTGTGTCTCCAGGTTCAGATCTTTGGCAGCTTTAGCACAGGACTGTACCTCCCAACCAGGTAGGACCATTACAAAATCAAAGTATTTCATTTATTAAAGAAAAGTGAGATCTATTTCAAGACTGTTACTGTTGTTTATTAATGCATACGATCTTTATTGTGCTCAGTGACATTGATCTAGTGGTGTTTGGGAAGTGGGAACGACCTCCACTACAAGAGTTAGAACAAGCTCTTCGCAAGCATAATGTTGCAGAACCCTTCTCTATCAAAGTGCTGGACAAAGCAACAGTGAGTGCCACATGTATTTTTGTGAGATGTAAAATGGTTGTGCATCTGACCCAGGAGAGTCTGGACTAATGGTTGAATAACAAAGCTGTTTTACCTTTACTAATGGATTTTTTTTGTATTATCTAGTCACTGACAATTGTGCTCTGTTCCTTTTTTAATGGAAGTCAAAATTTACTTTGTGTAACATGCCATCTGGTGAGCCAGTTTAGAGGCATGTTTCCAGACTTCACTTTTACTGTGCCACATTGATGTGCAATAACAGATGTGTATCAAACACAGCAGCAACACAAATAAGGCAGTATTGATGCATTTTTAATGTATAATAATAAATGGTAATGAATGTCAGTTTCCCGATGTCTTTTAGTAATGTTATTATTTTAAAATATATGACATTACTAAATGAACAAAAAGTGCATGCTGACGATTTGGTTTAGATAAAGAATCCCTGAAATAGTGAGAAAAGTACAGTGTGTTACTGATTTATCTCAGTTATAATCTGATACTCTAAGTTGGTGTCCATCATCTCTGTTTATAAAAATGCTGCATATTCTGCCATCTTTAGTCTTTCCTTCTTCATTGCTGACCTGTTATCATATCGGTGAAACAAAAGTTATGGAATCACCTCCGTCCACATCCACAGATTTTTTAAAGAACTTTTGTAGACGGTTACATATCATGAAGACGCCTAACTGAATTCAGTTTGGTACTTCTACGATAAATGGCAATTAAGTAACTGGCTTTCGCGACAGCAAGGTGTATATTGGCAAAATGCTCCCATACGTCTGCCACAACTGCTATGGCACCAACGTCACCTTAATCAGACATTGTGTGAAGGGTTTTTATATTTTTAACGAGCAATTAAGAGGCCCCGCCCCCCAAACCATTCCAAACATGGGAAGGATCTATTTGTTTGATCTTTTTTGATTTGTCTGGATATTTGTGAATGTTTTTGCCAAATTTTGTAAATTTCCCTAAAACTACATTCTTCTTTCTGTCTATAGGGGGCGCTATAGTGGTAACTGGCATCATATCGGTCAGATGTGTTTAGGGCCGGGGGGTCATTAGGTGTTTCAGGTTTGAGCCTAATCGGGGAAAGTATGTGCAAGTTAGAGGCTGTCAAATATACCTGACCTCCCAAATTCAATCCAAAATGGCCGACTTCCTGTTTGTTGTAGGGTGAGGTCATAATAATATTTTATGTTGGGTACACTGTGGAGAATCACTGTACCAAG
>JAVQKC010001445.1:0-15852 GCA_036025475.1 Philypnodon macrostomus
TATCACACACATTGTGCAAGCGTGAGTAAAATACACGTGGGCTCATTCAACAGAAAACAGCGTCTTCAACTGCGTGACCTTAAGTTTTCACCACTTTTCCTTCAGCACAAGGCTGAGTACGGCACGCTCTTTGGAGTGGAGGATCAGCGGCTCACACACACACACATACCCCCACATGACACAAACATACACAACACAAGGAGGAGACAGGTCAGAAAGTAGTTCACAGTAGTTTGTTGTTTGCCATGAACCAAAGAAAAGTGGACTCTATTGGAGCCTCACAAACTCCTCCCCTTGAGCGTTACCATGGAGCTCCTGTCACTCAATTTTACTAAAATATTGTTAGAATATATTATAAATATTGAAGAGAATGATGTTGCAATTTTGTTTCTTTTTATTTAGCTTTTCATTAACCATAATAATCATCTGTTTTAGATGCTGAATGTAGTCGCTGACAATTTTAGTTTACAATAATAATAAAATAGGTTATTTTCCTTCTTCCCAGTTTTATTGTGTCAAATGTTTTACCCTCCACGTGGTGGTAGATCCCCAGACCTCGGTCATTTCAAAAGTAGCTCGTGAGCTGAAAAGGTTTGGGCACCCCCTGCTCTAGGCTGTAATTGCCATGTCATTTTGCACACACTGCTTTGAATATGACATATGACACAGATATATATGGGTTTCAATAACATCGGTATCAGCTGATAATTAACTGTTTCACTAACATCGGTATGGGCCTAATACAGACGGCTGATGGTAACCTGTTGTTGAAAGGATAACTTCTAATATTTTACATCATTTTTGACAAAATGAAGTAAAACTAATATTTATGGATTCATAAATACATTTAAAGCAGTTAGTTCTGATGATTTCTTAGATTCAAGAAACATAGTCCACTGAAACATGTTTACAAAATATCCGTATCAAAATTGTTATCAGCCAAACTGGTAATTGAAATATCGGCGCCGGTATCTGCCAAGAAATTTCATATCAGTTTATCACTACATGGAACCATCAGAGGTGGATAGACTTGAGTTACAATTACAGGATATATCTTAATAAATTGTACTTCTAAGTGTAGTTTGATGCACATTTGAGTAATATTAAAGCTGCTCTACCTGATTTTATTTTTCCTTCTATTTAAGAAAAGATAATTATTGAGTCATCTGATAAAAAATGAGACTTTGAGGTCCCCTGTGGGCTGTGTTGTAACGGTTTTTGTTTTAGAGCGAGGGATGGAACTGTTTAACCAATCACATGCTTCCACAGTACAGGAGCGCTCTGATTGGTTGAAACATTGTTTATTTACCACAACTAGAATCTATCAGGAATATTGTGAGGGAGCTGATGTTTTTTTTTCACAACTATTTTTATTTTCAAGAATTTAAAGTCAATTCCAGGTCAATGTTATTTTATTCTCATACTTCCTGGCTTGTGTACATACTTTCTGGTTTGTGACTGTGAGAGCTCAACTAAACTTAGAGCAACTTTTATTTTCTCATAATGAATTCAAAAGGTGAGGAGTATCTTTAGAGATGACCAGTAACACACTGACCTTTAAGTCCCTTATTGTACACTGTCCAAATTAAAGGGCACAGTGAACTGTGTTAGCCTCATAATGATGATTTTCACAGCTGCAACGCTTGTTATAGTCCTGAAGAAAAAAAACCTGCTGCATAGTTAAGAAAAGATTATTAATAGAATTACCTTGTATATTATGCTGCTTTCAAGTTTCGATTTTTTCCGACATGGAGGAGCACACGAACGCCTCATGAACTCAAGTAAATGATCATTCGTAATTTTAGAAGCAACACAAACTGCTCGAGTTGTGATGTCATCGGCTAATGCAACATGGCAGACCTCAGCAGAGAGTTTTGGGGAATAAAAATAATCAAAATAAATGATTTGTTAGTCTTGGGAACTATAGCATATGGTTTGATTTATTTAAGGTTTGAAAATAATATTTATTCATTCATAAAAATTGGGTGTCAGGAGCCTACAGTAACTATGGGCCTTAGGCCCATAGTTCAAAAAAATTGTTAGACTGGCCTCTACTCTTACAATGTTTAAGTCCAGGCTGAAAACTTTTCTGTTTAGCTGTGCATATGACAACTGAATGTGGTTCTTATCTTCAAACGTTTTATTTTTAAATTTAATTAATCTTATTGTTGTGCTTTTAATTGTGTTTATTGTATTGTTGTATTTAATTGTATTTTAATTGTAATTGTATGTTTTTTATCTTGTCTTTTCTGTAAAGCACCTTGAATTCCCTTGTGTATGAATTGTGCTATACAAATAAACTTGCCTTGCCTTGCCTTGCCTAGGCTGGGTACACCCTAGAGCAGTGGTTCCCAAAGAGGGTTCCGTGAAAGGTCCTTCAGGGGGACCCCACAGAGTTAAGTTTAGTATTTTGGAAGACAATTTCACATTTGGGGGGCCGCGGACAATTTTTGGAAATTGAAGGGGACCGTTTCACTCCAGACTTTAGAAAGGGCTGCTTTAGAACTGTTTGTTTGTATAGGGGAAATGAGCTGCCTTGGCAGAGGTCTGCGCTCTTCAAGGGCTTTCTAGTTAATCTATGTTGTTAAAAAATAGTTATTTCAATTGTTGACTTTTTTAGACGTGAGAGTTTTTGCATTAGCAGTGCTTTTAGTGTAATTGTGTTGAAATGAATTGAATATAAAGGAAAAGGAGAATGTGTGTGGCTATAGTTTATGTGCGATGTACTGACACTGCAGCTGTGTCCTTGGGCAAGACAGTTCATGGACCTTTCCTGAGTGTAGAAGTGTGATTGTGAAAGTGTGTTTTGTGGTGATCAGAGATATTGTTGGGACAGTATGGCTGCTAGATCTTTGTTTCAACTTGTCCCAGGACAGCTGTGGCTACAGAGGTAGTTTTCTTTATGCAGCATTTTCAATTAGATGGCCAATACCCATACATGTATTCTCATATTTTTGTTTAGCAAAAATGTATCCTGCTAATAACAATGTAGCTGTTTTATGCACTTAAACTGACTTCTCTGTCCAGAGAGAGATTTATTTTGACCAATAACTCATAATTGATAAGAAAAATTACTGAGGTATTTGAGAGTAATTTTTAATTATTTAAATCTCATTTTCTTCCAAAATGTCACTCACACCCTTTTGTTTCTCAGCCCTTTTATAACAACTAAATTGAAGTATCTAGTATAGGGTATGCGATGGCAGAGTACTCCCTCATACACTCTGTGAGCTAATCATTGTACGGGGTAGGCGCAGGGACCGTGGTGATGGAGTCTCCCTGGTGGATTGGATTCTGACAGACTCAGATAAAAGCCTGTTTGGAGTTGCCTGCAGCATCAAATAGCAACCACCATCAACACCACCCCCACCCATTCTGCCATCATCACCCCTCCACCAGTCCTCACCACTCTCCTTCTTTTTTGGTTTACCCTGTTGCCATGGTGACGCCCAGCTGGAGCCGTCACGTTGGCGCTCAGATCACCTGATGCGGGTCGACTGCGATGCTGGCCTTGTCGGTGTGGCGTCATCATTCGCTTTGGCTTTGATTAGGTCTGAGTGGCTGGTAATTGTGGGGAGCATAGCAATAGAGCTTTAGAATTCCATGTTTTTTTTATGAAGACGTGCTAGACATTGCTATTCTGTCATGGATGTATTATAAGACCAGGATAAAGGGTAGCAAGATGGCTGCCATCGATTTCCATTTTTTTTTTTTCAATGGTGCATGATGCCAGAAAAGTTATGGAGGCTGTCATTTCCTTGTATGCAGCCCACAGAGCAGGCGCACTACGCCCTCGAGCCTGTGCACTCATGTTCTGACCAATCACGCAAGGCCACAAATAATACGATAATTCTTTTTTTGGGTCTTTGTCTGAAGTATATGTGAACAGGGCACACTAGCCAACTATCCAAATGCAGGTAGATTTCAATTGCTAGTAACACATTCATTATCTCTAGCCAACATTTTATCCAGCTGTGCTCAAAATGTCTCATACCTCATACACACATACAAGGGGAAATTATAAGTCTTTATTGAAACAATGTACAAACTACATTTAAAAGGGACAATTGCAAAACATAATTTTCTCCAATACATACAAATTCAACTGTGGCTAGTAAAAATCTTAATTGGCTAGTTACTTTTGAAAAATACTAGCCACAGTGGCCAGTGGAAATAAAATTTAATGTTAAGCCCTGGATGTGAAAATAGAGAATAAACATCACTAAACCCAACCACATTGGAAGTTGTAGGTGGCCTGACAGCCTGACCGTATAATTTCCTATGTTACCAATCAAAGGCTTAATACATTAACCCAATCAGAGTGTATATAGTATTTATGGGGCCCATTCTAAAAAACCTGCACTGGGGCCCCACATTACTAAGTTACGCCACTGTCCATATCAGTCGAACTATTCGCTGCACAATTTTGACACCTTTGAATACCATCAAAACATTAATAATACTAATCCGTGGTGCACTTCGAGTGTGGATTGGATGAAATTACCTGTTGGGAGCCACGCTGAGGTGCCGGGTGTTTTTTTTGTGGGTGAATGTAGAAAGTAAGCGGGGGAGGAGGCAAGACTCTTTCGAAAGCCACTTAAAGCCCAGATTGCCCGGTAAACATGTTGCCAGAGAACCTATTACCATGCTGTTGGTGGATGCTGTGCTTTTCGTAATGCGCTGTTAGTACGATAAAGGCCCCCCTCCCTCCTCTCTGCAGTCTGAGGCCATACGAAAGAGGGGGTGAAAAGTAGTTTGGGGGCGCACATTGTTTGGCTTTTCAAATGCCTGATTTTTGTTATTCAAGAATGTAATACTATAAACACTTGTATTTGGTCATTCCATCTTGACACCAGATGAGATGTGCATCGTCCGAATAGTCTGTGTAAAGTTTAAGGAGCATTATAATTATGTTTAGGATTAACATCAATGATGCTGACGGTTATGAAAGAACTATGCTTGACATAGTTTCTAACTTAAAGGAAGGTGCGAGTGGATGGATGTGTAGTGTGGGGGTTGTTGCTGGGGCGGGAGGGGGGAGGGGGGGGTGGAGGCGACAGAGAGCGATGTGGTGATCTGTAGACGGCGGGACGCGCAGATGAATGGGCGAGCGAGGGGAGATTGGACAGGAGCGAGGGAGTGAATGAAGATAGAGAAGGGCTCCAGATATCAGCCGACAGAGATTGTGAGCTCTGTGCAGGTAATAAACAAGGCACAAACAGATAGATATCTCCAGAGGAAGACAGAAAGTGTGCAATTGCATGCTCTGAGGTGGTGGGGGTGGAAGTATAGCGGACAACATGTGAAGAGGGCTGTCTGTAAAAGAAAAAAGAAAGTGGAAAAAGAACATCCCATATCTCCCAAACTAATAATAATAATAATGCATCGTACTTATATAGAGCTTTTAAGGACACTCAAAGACATTAGAAATACATTCACTTGCTGCCCTGTGGCACACTGACAAAAGTGTGGCTGCCATTTTGCACCTACGGTCTCTCCGACCACCACCAAACACCAATCACACAACCACGTACTTTCATAGGCAATGTGGGTTAAGTGTCTTGCCCAGGGACACAACGACAGTATGCACTCAGTCGGGGAATTGAGCCGGCTACCCTCTGGTTGCAGGGCAAGCGCCTACCCACTGTGCCACTGCCGCTCCAGTGCATCCAATCCTATCAATGTAAGATTTCAGGAATATATATAATATGGCCATAATAGGATGAATAAGGTGAACATGGGCAGGGCACTTTTTAAGTCCTACCTAAAAGTTCTCTTGTTATGTCCACAGCAACCAGATGTCTTAACCATACAGAGAAATAGGAAAACTGGTGAGGCTTATTGGCTTTGTAATTATATTTTACCAAATTAAATGTAATAATTACCATGATGTATTTATTTGAGACTTCATTTATGGGGCAATGGAAGATTGGGGCTCTAAGCAGCTGCCTACTATTGCCTCAAATTAACGCAGCCTCTGGTGCCTGTGGCTCTGGTGGTAAAGCGGGTCATACGCTAATCAAAGGTTTACAGCCTGTGCATACTGGTGTCCATGGGCAAGACACTTTACGCACCTTGGTCAGAAGGTCAGGTGCACTGAGAAAAGTAAAAAAAAAGGTTGATGATTTTTTTTTTCCCATTTTCGAAATAAAAAAATCAGGCACTGCCCATTTGTGGAGTATGTTTCTAAGTTTGGCTGTGGGTTTACTATGGCTCTGACCAGGGTGTTTAGTTCCACTTTAATTACAAGTACTTTATTCTTCAAAGGGTAGGTTCAGTCCTTGAGCTACTACGATCTCTCCGGGTGGAGTCTTTATGTCCTTCTCGTGCCACTGTGAGTTCTCTACGGCTTTCTCCCACCACCCAAAGACATGCATGTGTTATGGTCTACAGAGGCCATAAGGAGAAACTTTATTTAAAGAGGGCTGTTTATGAAAGATGAAACATTTCCTTTTTATTTTATTGTGAACCACATACAACATATATTTTCCTCGCTAATTATTTTACTATAACATTTATGCCACATGCAAACAAAGTCTGTCAAATTATTATTTGACATTATTTAGAATATCAGGTAATCAGATAAACATTGAAAACAATTTTTTTAATTATATATATATATATATACACTTAAAGTTGTTTGTAAACATAACGTTTGGTGTGGTTAAATTTAACATGTTACTTGCTACTACAGGCTAATGATGCTAATGATGCTAATGATGTCAACGGCCTTTCTCAAGTTTCCGACTTGTGTGAGCGTTCATGTGCATTTTTCAACCCACCAATACATTTTCGCAACTACCAATTGTTGGTATGACAGTTCTATGGTTTGCCTTACCCATCTAAGATATCAATTAACATATTATATAAAAAAGACAATGCTTACCAATTGTACTTGTTTCAAAAGCTGTCAATGGAGCTTTTTGAAAAAGTCAAATACCCCAGACTGTGTTGAGAAGAGGAGAATGTGAAGCGAGTGTGAATAATTCTGCAGCCGAGATTTGGATGAACACGCTGTACTTAAAGTGAGTTGGCCGGCTCTCATGACTGTGTATCCCCGCTAAGCTCTTCCTTTAGGCAGGCTTAGATCTCATCAACTCTCTCCAGGTTGGCACCGGCTTCAAAACGGGGCGTCTGGATTAGCTATACAGCCGTCCCTTATGCTCTTAAATGGAGAGTCTTGAGAGGCTTATTCCATACCTCTATGCAAAAAAAGTAATGTCTAGATTAGGTAAAAGGACTTGAATTGAGGATATTAATCTTGATTTAGGTCATTCTGACTTCTAGTTTAGATTTATTTACGTATTAGGCCTAGATTTTCTGCCAGTAAAATATTTTCCTCCAACTTCAAATGTGATTTTCTTACTAGAAAAAAAAGGAAAAAATAATAATATTGAAATTAGTCAGAAATAACTTGAAACCAGTCAAATAATCTATTAAATAAATTGTAACTAAATTGCACAAAATGTCCACCGAGGACGCAAAGCCACTAATAAATGACTCAAATCCAGATTATTAGTCTGAATTCAAGTCATTTGAACTAATATAGATATTCCTTTTTTGCATTGTGGGCAGGCTTAGATCTCATCGATTCTCCCCAGCTTCAAAACGTTGCCATTGGATTAACTATACAACCGTCACTCATGCTTTTAAATGGAGAGTCTTACTGCCATGGGCTAACATCGGGCTTCTGGCAATGGTAATTGTGCCACGGGTTTTAGAAGGAGGTTAAATGATGGCCTTAAGTATAGATGGTCAGTAAAATAATTTAGGTTTCATAGCTCCTGTCTCTCAGTTGTTTTTTTGTTTGTTGTGTTGGAGTAGGTGCTTCAGCTTCCTCCCACTGCACCGGCCGTAGACATGCATGTGTTAGCGAATAGTTAACCACCTAAGGCCCAATAGTTGCTGGGATGTTCACAATAAAGTAATTCATCACCTCCTAGAGCTCCAAAAAATTAATTTGAATGGTAGTTGTCGTGTTACTCAGGACTTTGGTTTAGTCCTGGTTTTGGCCCAGTTCAACCCTGGAGTGCCACAGGTTTATAAGAGGGTTAAACGACCATGTCTTAAGCCTAACCGCCCGTGCACTTCCTCTGGCTCCATCCAGGCCTGTGTTGTTTTTTTTCTCTTTATTTTGGTGCTTTTCCAGGTTCTCTCGCCAAATACCACCTCCCCGCCACTCCACCTCACCTCCCTCCCTTCCTGTCTCCCCTGTCTCTGGCTAGATCTCTCATATTTGGAAGGGCCCTTGCAATCGATAGCGTCTGTCTGTGATTGGGTTGCCTCGTGTGATTCATTTTGGTAACCTTGGTGATGGTTTGATGTGGTGTGCTGCACACGTGTCTGTATTATCAGTCAGTGGTGCGCATGTGGGGAAGAGAGGCTGGGCAGAAGGGGCTATCGATTGGTCTCTGCTTGGGCCTCAGTCTACCTTTATTTCTTTGGTCATTTTTTATTCTCACTCACCCAGGCTATTATCAGGTCAGAGAGATTTGACATGTTTGTGATTGATTCCTATAAATTGCAAGCATAGAACTAATATTATTACTATAGTATTCAGTACATGATCAAATTAATCTAAACAATATTGTATATAACAATTAACAAAAATTAAAAGTATAACTGTGTCATGGCTTTTATTTTGGAATTTGTATTATTTCACAACTGAATATGTATATAACATAGGGGTGGGACATCTACCAGTGTAGCCAGTGCAGTTGAACTGGAAAATAAATATATTATGTGATCTGTAACAATCTTAGGAATCGTGCAAATTTTTGGACAGATAAATCAGTGTTCTAAAGAATAACCTTCCTTATATTTTAGAGCACTATTTTTTTAAGTCCAAGTGTTCCCTCCGGCGCTGACGTCTTTTCTTGTTTCTCTCTTTTTTGCTACAGAATTCCATCCGGCACAACCTGTCCCTTCACAGCCGCTTCATCCGTGTTCAAAATGAAGGCACCGGCAAGAGTTCATGGTGGATGCTGAATCCGGAAGGAGGCAAGATGGGCAAGGGTACCAGACGAAGAGCCGCATCCATGGACAATGGAACCCGCTATATGAAAACGAAAGGCCGCATTAGCCGGAAAAGAACTGGAACGCAAGGAATTGGTCGGGTGCCAGTTCACGGAGGGGGTGGTCCAGCAATGCAAGGGTCACCGGAGCATGGAAGCCCGGCAGGGAAAGGTGGCATGGGCATGGTTTCGGAAGAGTTTGAAACCTGGACGGATCTTCATTCCCGAACATCATCATCTGCATCAACTCTAAGCGGTTGCTTGTCGCCGATTTTGGCAGAAGCTGAAGCAGATGAACCGGAAGAAGGCGGATTGTCGTGTTCCACTTCTCCGAGGTTGTACCCGAGTCCTACCAGCACACGATCCCCGGCGTTGGGCACCGGCGGCCACTGTCCCAATGTGGAACTGCCCCAGCTTACAGACCTAACTGGGGCAATAAGTCTAGATGAAAGCAGCTACACACAGCCACAAATCAAATGCAATGGTTATTCCTATGTGTCCAAAGGGGACACTTCCTACTGCGGGCCCATGTACAATCAAAGTGCTATGGGGTTGCTCCGGCACCACGCACCTATGGAGACTATCCAGGAAAACAAGGCGGCAAGTTTCCAACGCGCAATGAGGGGCTATTCAGAAAGCAATGCTCTACAGAGTCTGCTCACCGGAAGTTCTTCTTATGGCAAGGATGGTCTGATGACGCAAAATGGTGTACACAATCAAAGTCGCAATCACAATCGAGAACACAACGGCAGTCTGCACAACGGCCATGACCAGAACCACAATCAGGGTCACAAAGCCAGTCTGGACTACAACCACAAGCCCCATCCTGCCATCGAATACGGGACTCATGCCAACAAAGTACCCCCCAGCCATGACCCAAGTCACATGCACAATCAACACAACACCCCTTTGCACAACGGGCCGCACCCACAAGCCCTCTCCCCACGGGTGAGCAGTGACATCTTGCAACCCTACACCCTAAAGGCCTCCAACCACTACGCCCCTCGCCCCCACCTCGCCACCTCACCCTCCCTGCCACCCATTGATGTCCCGCAAGACCCTTGTCGCCTGGCGTCTGCGCCTCATCCACGCCACCAGTCATATCACCAGGGATTGACCGACTCCTGGCACGGTTACTATCACAACAACCACCAACACCAGTCAGGGAACAATAGTTACCCAGGTCCACACAATTCCCACAGCCGCATGACATCCAACCTGGAGATGGTTCCCAACAGCCTGGACTGTGACGTAGACTCTATTTTGCTGAATGACTTTATGGATGGTGAAAATATTGACTTTAACTTTGACGGATCATTGTCCCAAGGCGTGGGCATGGGGATGGGTGTGAGTTTGGGTGCGTTTACCTGCCCCCCCTCTTTGCAGAGCAACCAGTCTTGGGTCCCAGGGTAAACTTACACCGGAAGCTTTTAATATTGTGACATTTCGGGGAAAGTTCACCCAATGAGCCAGGCTGCACCCTTGGACTGACTATGAACTGTAGAAAAAAAAATATGTTTTCATTTTGTTTCCTGGGGCAGTGCTTCTCAAAATGTTCCCACCAAGGAAGAAGCACCTTGTTTGGCTTTTAATGAAACATGTTATGGCTTTTCCAATTGGCTTTTCTCCAACTCTAGCTGTTTATAAACCTAAATATGATATGTTATCCTTTTTGGACAACAGGTTAATATCATCCATCTGTAGCCAATACCGATATCAGTCTACCTTATGAATATAGGCCAATTACCATGTGTCTATACTAGGATGGTACCAGGTCTAAAACAGGTCTGGTTTGCCTCTAAACCATGTCTAAATTAGGACTAAACCAGGTCTCTATTAGGTATAAAGGAGAATTAAATCAGACCTAAACAATGGTTTACATGCCATGCCAAAACAGGACTAAACAAGAGACAAATTGGGTTCTACACTAAGCGAAATTGTGACTGTGATTGAAATGAAAAACACTTGAAAACCACTGTCCTAGGAAATTTCTAACCCCCACTTTTTTATTATTATACTTTCTGTCTCCATATTAAATCTGCCCTTGTTTGAGCCCTGTGCTAAAGATCCCTTTAGTTCATTGCTGTTTTTTTTTCTGTTTTTTTTAGATGCTTTTCCCCGCTATCTCGTCCTGCCCGTCCTAAGCTCTCAAGCACTTTACACCCGCCCTTTCATTCTGATGCAGTATAACAAAGACCACAGATTCACCTGGTGTGTGTTGGCTTAAGTTTAATGTATGCAATCCACTTTAAAGCATTATCTCCACCTACAAAGGAGACGTTGTTTTTGACGGGCGAACATGATCAAACAGCTGCATAAATATATTTCGATGTCTTTTGGGGGTTAAAAGGAAGAGGAAGCTTAGGTAATGAAAAGTGGATTTTAAATAAGGAAGAATTAATGGGTGTGTAAATCGCGATGGAAGGGGGACTCGGAAGGCAGAGGTGGGTAGACAAAAATTGCACTATGTAAGAGTACTATTACTCAAGTAGAAGTGAAAAGTGCTGGGTGAAAAAATGTACTGAAATAATTAGTAACTTTGAATATAGTGAGATTTCTTTTTAAATATATATATATATATATATATTTAGTTTTAATCACACAGACAAAAAACGGGCAAATCTTTCAACTAAATAAATAAATAATTTGACAAATTGAGGCACAACAAACTAAAAATGTTCTCTCTGTTTTTTGTTTGTTTTATTTTTCAAAACATTAATTGATACCTAGATAATGTAACAAGTAACAATACTAAATAACTAAGATACTAAGTAACATGATGTATGGTGAAGTAAAACCACGCCACTATTTAAAAAGTTACTCCAGTAAATGTAACTGAGTACTCATCACTGCCCACCTCTGCTCAAAGGGTAGCCTGACTTTCTCTCCTGGCGCTGTCCGGGTCTGTTTCCGATAGGGTTACGAACGAGAGGACAGTCATCTATCAAGCAAGCATCAACACCACTCAATTGAAATGCAACATCCCTTCTTTAATCTCCAAAGTAATGCCAGAGTGATGCATCACGGTTGCAAATCTAATGTGTTTTTTTAACCCCCCCAACCCCCCCATCCCCTCCACCTTCCTTTCTCTTCTAACATCGGACACACTGGCTTAATGCGTTTTGGCCAAAGTGATGATTGAAGTCAGTCGGCACTAAATGGGGGAGGGATTGGGAGCGGGAATGGGTGGTGGGGTGGGCATTTCAAGGTAGGAAAAATGCAAATATTCCCCTGGATTTATGTAGCTTTCCCAGTAATGAGATAAGCAACGATCAGAAGCTTGGTGCACATCCCGGGGAAGAGTTCTAAATTGGCCACCTTCAACCGACTGACCCCAGAACTAGGGCTAAGGGTGGGCAATATGGTAAAAATTATAATTTCACAATTTGATTAAACTCAAGATCACAATTTTGAGACAGTTACTGCTTCTTAAATACATTTTTAAATCAATATACATTATAATATTTCATAAATATATTTATTAATATGAACACTGATATTGTTACAGTAAAAACCATACCATACCATACAACCATCTTCCCAGATAAGCAGACCGTCAAAACTTAATTTCGCATTAATAAAAAAAATACTCCTAACTCCTAAAAAGGGGTAGGTCTAAACAGGAGCAAAAAATACCTAAATCAAGACAAAACCAGGTCAAAAACATGGATGATGTAAATGAGGTCTTTACTAGCAGGTCCAAATAAAAACTAAAAATCAGGTCTAATCCAGGACTAAACATGAACTAAGTCAGCCTAAATGAGGTCAAAATAAAAAAATGTCTAAATCAGTCAAAAACATGGACAAAATCAGATTTAAACCAGGTCCAAACCAAAATTAAGGTAAGACACTGCAGGTGAATAGAAAAAAATATTTAAAAATATTTTATATTTTCAAGGGTAAATGAAAATATAAACAATTGTATACATTTCCAGGAAAGAATCTCAATAATTGATAGAGCCAGGTTCAAATTTCTTGCTTTATTTTGTAGATAGATACTAAAAGATGCTAAAGAAAGAGGGGGTTTTGGAGATCTTATTTAGTCTTCAAGTTATGAATCTATAACCAAAACAAAAATCGGCTTTTGTGGGGCAAAAAATGCAACAAATCATCTCGTAATTATGTTATTGTAAAGACTTTAAGACTTTAAGATGTAGATTTTCTTTGTTTTCATTTCAAAGTTATCAAACTGGCCAATCCAAAATGGGAATAAATAGTTTTACCTGTAGTGTCTCGCCTTAAACCAACACACAAAAAGCTTGCTGTACATCCCGGAGAAGCTCTCTTATTGGCCCGACTGACCCCAGAACAGCACCCTGGGTAACCTACTCTAAATCACTAACACCCAGGTTCAAGATCGGCTCTCCCGCGAATTGCCTTGCCCGGCAATGAACACCGTCAGCAGATTATTATTTGCCACTATCTCCCCTCGCCAGACGCTCCCCCCAATCACGCCACCCCATCCCGAGGTTACTCTGAGGGTAAACAAGAGTAATTAACCGCCAAACAAGATGGATGATTAATGTGAGCGTGCGTATTCGCTCATCTGCACAAAGTCATAATTCTTTCTCCCTCCTCCTTGCTGTTCGAAAAGTGACAAGGTAAAGTGGCTAGCGTGCTTTACAGTGTCCTTCAAGTGCTTGCGAGCAGAGATGGAAAGAGTAGCCATATTCTTTTTTTTTTTTGTAAAGTAAGAATATTGTAACTTCAAAAAGATTCAAGTTAAATTGACTGATTGAACGTAATGTCAAATTAAGACTGGACCAAACCATTGGTGCCAGTTTTGGGGGTTTCCAAAATCCAACCAATTTTCTTCTCATTTGGGATATAAAAAGCCTTGAAACCCTCACTGCCGAACACAAATCTTCTCTAATCAGATATGTTGTTAAATGGTGTTAGTAACAGTGCTTCTCTGGGTGTGTTTGTTGACAGTGCAGGAACAGGCAGAATCACTTCCTTGAGAGGACTGGTTTGTCTATATTTGTTACATCACTGTTGGAGAGGACTATAGTTCATTTAATTGAATGACTCAAACATGCCAAATTAAACAAAACACAACTTTGTGTGTGTGTGTTTGAAGTAGAAACAACATAAAAACATGGTTAAAAGTCACATTTTCAGAATATAGTGCCTTTACCCACCTCTGCTTACAAATGTGCCCCCTACTCACCCTCACCCCCGCCATTACTTTTGTCTTTTTAGTTCTGCTTGTTGTCTTATCTAGTGCTAGTGACGTGATTGTGCAAGTCTCGTTTTCAATATGGCGTTGATAGGAGCTTTTTTTGTTGATGACATTATCGGCAAACTGGGCACTTGACAAACCTGGTTGCCCTGGCACATCTCACACCATACCAGATAAAGGGAATACTAAGGAGAAAAGTAAAGAGAAAGGGGGGAGTAGACAGGATGTGAGATAGGCTAGTTCAAACCTACAACTTGACTAAGCAAGGTCAAAACTAAGTTGAAAACATGGACTATGTGAGGTCTAAACCAGATCTTAACCATAACCAATTAGATCTAAACCTGCTCTAAACAAGGTCTAAACCAGGCCTGAACTAGAACTAAGCCAGGTCTATACCAAGTCTTAACCAGATCTAAATAAGCTCTAAACAAGGTCTGAAGCATGAACTAAATAAGGTATAAACAAGACTAAACTAGGTCTAAACCACTTCTAGATCTTAACCAGATCTAAACCAGGACTAAACCAGGACTAAACCAGATTTAAACCAGCACTAAACCAGGTCTAAACCAGGGCTAAACCAGATCTAAATCAGGTCTTAACCATTTCCAATGAATGAACCGAATGTATATATCCTTGGACCCAGTGGTGTAAAGTGGTATTGAGTGCAAGGATTTAGAATTTGTCCCCCCAAATAAGTACTATTGTGACTACCATTGACATTCCAAGCAGCTGTAAACATTTGTGTATATTATCACAATTTCATAAATCGTCTTTTTTATATTTTTTTTTAGTTATCTCATTTTAATTGTGTACTATAATATAAATTCCACCTAAAATTAAAACTGACAAAGTCCTTTGTGATTCATAACTTCATATTTAAATCCTAACCGTTATGAACCTGCTGGATTATTGTCAATATTGTGCCCCTCCACCTCCTGGGCCCCAGAGGAACCGGCAGTGCCTGCACTGATGTTACGCCCCTGCTTTGGCCCCTGACCATAACCTTACTCCATTACTGCAGAGGAGATTTTCCAGCTGGGTAGCTTTTTGTTGAATTGGCTGTTTGAATCGGGCCAAAATGTCAAGTGCTGCTCAGCCAGCCTGGACGAGCTCTGACCACTGCGCCGCTTCTTCTCTTCACTCACCAAGGACGGGTATTTCTACACGCATTTACTTTTGCATCTTTTTTTTCTCTCTACTTTTTCATGAGTTGAGATGGCACCCATTGTTGTTGTAACACAATCGTAGTTGTTTCTTCTGCCGGCAAATAATGAGTTAAATTTACTCACTGGTGGTGGTAAATGTGCCGACCACCACCAAACACCTTTCACACAATCATATTCATTCATAGGCAATGTGGGATACGTGTCTTGCCCGAGGACATGACAGCAGACACAGTTTCGAGCGGGATTCGAACTGCCAACCTCGCTGGTTATAGGACGACCACTCTACCGCTACATGCTGCCCCCCCTCCTTCCCTGGCAAACATTATACAGTTTCTATTTATTGGTTCAGTGACTTTTCTAACCCTACACTGCGCTGTCTTTTTGATGACAATAGCAGAATGCTGTTTCAGTTGTACCACACTTGCTTTTGTAAATAGTCTATATTGAGAAAATTGTATTATAGTTTTTTTTTTTTTTTTTTTTTTTTTTT
>JAVQKC010001458.1:0-20287 GCA_036025475.1 Philypnodon macrostomus
TAGAAATGAGCTAGAGACTCGCTTCTTTTTTTGACATACTCAGAAATTTATGCCGGGCCGTATTAAATCATCCAACGGGCCGGTTCCGGCCCACGGGCCGTATGTTTGACACCCCTGCTATAGACTAAATATATTTGCAGTGTATACCTTAATGGCCTTAGCCGCAGCTGCTGCTTCATTAGCCACTTTCTCATCAGCTGACACCAGTTCTTTCTTAGCGTCCACCTCCACCGTCTCTTTGGCAATCTTATTCATCATCTTATCTGTTTCTGTGGACGTCTGGATGAGCTCTGGCTGTAGGGCTGTCAAATCCTGCTGCATCACTGACACCTGACAACACAGTGCAAACAAACTTAACTATCTGTCAATGTGGATCAGTTTAACAGCTGTGATTAGAAAAATGTGAACCTGTGAAGAAGCAAAGTCCAGTTTTTGCAGTCCGACAATGTAGCGTTTTTTTGCGGTGTCCACTTCGTTCCTATTGGCATTAAGCAGAGTCTTGAAGGTGAGGATGAGCTCCAGGTATGAGGTGGGGGTGACATAGTTGTGTCTCCTCAGCTTGGAGAAGTACTGCTCTGACATGTCCCGGACACTGGTCTGGAAGGTCTTACACATGTCCACCACCCTAGGAGTACAAAAACAATAAGAACATAGCATTGTGCACTGGACTGCCGTTTGTGTTCCTGGGCAAGACACTTTACCCATATTACCCATGTATGAATGTGTTAGTGTGATTGGCGTTCAGTGGTGGTTGGAGAGGCTGTAACTCTACTGCAGGTAATTGTTTTTTGAAACTTGGATGGGAGAGTCATGTCTTTGTTATAACTTTGTCTTACTTGGTTCTGACATCATCCTCCAGCTCCACATCCTCCAGGAACTTGTGGGCCACCATCTCCAGAGCGTCATTAGGCCAGGCGTGGAACCAGTCAATTGTGCAACAGTTAATGAGGGACGGGAACATCCTGAGGCGGTTCCTGAACGCATCTCCAATGGGGCTCATGGCTGTTCAGAAAGTACAACACATTTTGCTATTAATATGAAATTATGATTGCAGTTAAAATAAATTGTTTGTATGCTTTGTCACAATATTGATTAGCTGTGAAATTGAGTCAGAGGGCAGGCAAACAAGAATGTGCTGCTAAAGTGTGCTGTAGATGTTTTTCTATAAAATGGGCTTAATATATTCTCTGTTATTGGGCAAACTAACATGAAACAAAAAGTCCCATTGGTCAACAAAAGTTACCTTAAACTGATTGTTTGTTTTTTCATTACAGCCTTGAAAAATAAGTATTATTAACATTTGTGGGTTTTCTTTATGGTTAGATAGTCCAGGGCTGCAACTAACGATTATTTTTCCAATTGATTGATTTTTTGATTAATCAATTAAAAAATCAGATTGTGAATGAATGTGCATAAATAGGACATTATTTTCTAAATTTACACCATGTTAAGCTAACACTATTTACAGACAAACAAGGTTTTTCATAAACATAAAACACAACCTAATGAGTAAAAATCTCACCTAGTACTATGTGAAGATTGGCCTTTAGTCTATCTATGAAGAAGTTGTACATGGACAGTGGAGTAGAGTCTATCTTCTTCCCTTCCATCCGAGCAATTCCCTGCATTTTCTCAATAATATCCGCACGTTCATCAGCAGCAAAGATATTAGGCACATCACCGGTGTTGAGCAGCATATTGATATCTTCTAACATGGCCTCATCTTTGATTTGGCTGTCATTAAACAAGAACACCAAGCTCTTGCCCTCAACCCCAGCTTTGAGCATGATCCTCTTCAGGTCATCACGCCAGTCGGTCAAACTGTAATTCTTAGTTAACTCAATCTGGAATAAGACATAGTCATTGATGAATGTCCCTAATTTTGTGGAGCTCTGCCTTCCCGACCCGCCGATCCCGACCAGGAGGAGGTGTCCGTTGTCTTGTTTGAGCACTCTACAGATGCGAGACACATGCTCGATGGCGAACTTGAACATGACTAATGACATGGGAGCCTTACTGCAGCTGTTGTACTGATCCAGGTAGAACTCCATGACTTCCTGTAAGGTGACCAAATCTGTGATTTCGTCATAAGCCTTGAAGTCGGCGTCTGGTTTGGAGTAGTCCCCGAAAAACAGGCTGCGAATGATCTCATCTGTGATCTTTCCGTCTGGGCTAAGGTGACCTAGGAGCTAAACAATGCAACAGGTATTAAATTCCTTTAGCATTTTTCATATTTTTGTAATAAAGTTGAGTAGTTATATTTGAGTGAAGTGGACCTTATTTAATAATGTGACCTCTGAGAGTAAATACCCTTTTTCTTGTGTAGGGTCCGCATAGTTATGAAAGTTATGCATGGTTACATTTTTTGTTGGATTGACAGTAACATATTCTTCATCTTTAAATAAAAATGTAAAATGCTAAAAGGTTAAATACACATTTAAGGCTGTAGAACTCAAGTTTGTACCTTCTCTACACTTAGTTTGAAGTAAGATGACGTCCTCTCTTTCACAATGTTAAAGAAAGTCTCCTTGTCTTCATCATTAATGAGTCTGTCTTGGAAAACTCGAAAGACCTCATGGATCCACAGCCGGATTAGTTTATCACCATCCTGGGACAAAATATGACAGAATATAGAATGTACAAGACCTAGCTATTTAGTGTATAATTTGTAGCCACTCTTACCTGCATGTGTGTGTTTGGAGCCAGCAGAACTCCTCGAATGACCCTTGCGAAGTCTCGTAGGTTGAAGATATAGTGGGATTTAGATGGAGTTGGCAGAAAGCTCTCCATAGCACCTTTATATACACCCAATGTAGCCTGGACCATGATCTTTCCTAGTCTACAAAAGCACATAAGAGTTGTTTCACCTTTGCTGTGATATAGGGCTATACAATTAAAATTGAATTGAATGATGTTGAACTTTACCTGTAGAAAGATGCATCAAAGCCTTTCCCGAAGTGCCAGTCCGTGATGGCACTGAATATCTTTGTCAGTGTTTCATCATCAAAGGAGTCAAATGAGATGACATTCAAGTGACGAGTAAACCGACCTAGAGTTTCAAAATATTTGTACATATCTCTATCATAAGAACATCATTTATTCTACTGTATTACTACATTTTATTATTAATATTTTTTAATACTACATATACATACCTGTAATGTCATTCTTCCCACCACCAGGAGGCCCCATTGCTGACATGAAGAGTACATCTACTATGTTGATTCTGGAAGTGTCCTTGTTGTCATACCAGTGCTCATGGTCGAGCCACTGTCGGAGCAGTTCAATGGGAGGTTGGGCACCATATATTTCCTTTGCAGGCATGTTTAGGTCATCTATAGGAAGATTTTAAAAACATCTTTAATGGATTTTGCATAGATTAAACACAACAAAATTACTTACAAATTGTATTTCTTACCCACGTAGATGATGCATTTCTTTCCCAAAGGAGGTCCAAACACGCCCTTCCTTCTGCGGTCCAGCTTGGCCATGATGATGTCTTGCGTCTGATTGGCTGAGGTGCGGGCGGAAAAATTTATGCAGTTGGGTGTGTATTTTTCTTTAGGCAGTTTGACCAGAAAGCCGTTGTTGATGACAGATTTCCCGGTTCCAGTGGGCCCCACAAACAGCATGGGTACTTCATGAGCCAGATATACGCGCAGGAAAAATAGCTGTCGGGCAGTCTCCATGGTGGGGATGATCAGATCTGATACCTGGAAGGAATAGCAGAAGATAAACCACAATTAAAATGAATATACCTGTTGTTGAGAAAATAAAAACTGTATGGTGTAACAGTAAGTGGTACAGACACATTGGGGTTTCTTTACCTATTTAGAAAGGTATAACTAAACATTTTCTGAGAAGGTCAATGCCTTATCATACAGGATTACAGGATCACTATATTTTTGACAATGAACAGCTTATTAAAATAAGCATAATAGTGTTCTAGACTAGATACTGCTCAGAGCTCTTAACAATGCATGTATTTTCACCAAACTGTCATGATACCATACTCACATTTACTTTTGGTGGGATGGTGCTCTCTGCAGTGGTGATTGAATCTGTCCATACATTCCACTGACCCTGTCCATCTTTATGGAAGTAGTAGTCATAAACAGAGCCTTTAAAAAAGCAATCATACATTACTAATTGTTGATATTCATTTGTTGGACATTTTTACTCAACATACTTTCCACAACATTTCTATGAATAGAAAACTGGGTGCAACAAGTATCAAATAGAAACACCAAGAATATGCACAGATAAAGTTTAAAGTCTGGAACCTCTTTCAGGGAAGAGGTTGTTCTTCTTCAGTTTGACACTATTGGGTCGTGGATGCTCCTCATTCGTTCCCATGATAAGATTGCGGTAGAAGAGGTCAAACTTCTTGCGGCTGTCTCCAGTGATGGTTCCTCCCAGAGTCCACACCACAGAGAACAGGAAGATCCCCTGCAGCCACATGGTCACCTGCTGGGCCGGCAAGGCATGGCCCCCCTCAGGCTCAGAGGCTGCTATCTCATCTGGGAAAAAGATTCAAACAGAAACTTGGAATAACATTCAAAATGAGTAGTTAAATGATATTATAATTCAATACTGACCCATGAGACACGTATACAGCCTCATTAAGCTATAGGCCAGATGAATGGGCGAAGTCGAGACAAAAAAGCGACATTCTTTGTCAATAAAGTCTAGACACGGTGGAACCAACCAATCAAAAAGATCCACTATCTGTGCAAAAAAAGAAAATAATTAATTGTGCAACATTCTTTCTAGGTCTTCACAATAATAATCACAATATTGCATTGCTTACTAATCTTTATTAATATGTATGATGCTCAAACCCAAATGTATTACAAAATGCCACTTGGTGTCTACAATTCAAGCAAAGCTAGATATATCAATCCTATGACAGCATTTTTATTATCGTGATAAGAATTTGTCCTGCACATCATAAAACAATGTCACAAACAATATCTATTCTTGACATCACGTCACACCAATAACAAGTACACTTGTAAAACTCATGTAAAACTCACCAGCTCTCTGTGTTCTTCAGATAGACTTTGTGGCAGTGTGTTCATATAAGAGTCTCTAAGAGGAGCCCAGCCCAGCTGATGGGGCTCCATGTAGATCATACCACATCTGGACAAGAACATAATGTTAAAATGACTATAGTGTACACATTTAAGTGAAGTCACATGGTCCTTACCTGCTGACAGTGGCTGGAGAGGCCTGTTCCAGATCAGCAGGTTCGAAGATTAGACTCATCTTTGGACTCATCTGGATGATCTCGCCACTCATCAGACACAGCTACAACAGACCAGTAGAGCTCAAATGGTCAAAACCTGATAATGGTACTGTACTTTGTGAGTGTTAGGGTTAGGGTTAGTTATTAGCCCATATTCAATTTTAATTTAACTAGTTCTGGAATCCCATCCTGATTATTTAGCATTGTTATACTGGGGATTTTTTTCATTTAACAAATCCACAAACAGACAAATACTAACCAAAATATGAAAGAAAAAGCAACATAAGTATTACTTATTCCATGCAGTTTCACTGCACAAACTATCTAGGGGCCTAGCATCAGGCAGTGCAGCTAAACCAGGAGGTGACAACTATCTAGTCTGTTCCACTTCTGTTTCTACTTCTGACCATACAAAGACCCACCTTCTTGTTGTCATCCAGTACAGTGTTCATGTTCTCAATCCACACTGCATCGATAGGTCCATCAAAGATGATCCACTGGCGGTCATCTGAGGTGGAGATGGCCTGGTTCCTGAAGGAGGTGGCCAGGACCCCGTCAGACCACTCGTGACTGACCGCATCAAAACATCCATACAGCTGCCCCATGGTGATGGACTTAGGGTTAATGATGCAGTAGTTCACAGCAAACTCCTCCATCAGGTTGTCTGCATATATAACAATGACAGGATGAAAACACAAGTGACTGATCATGTATTAATAACTTGTAACACTACCTTTGTACAAGTCTCCCAGAGCACCAGCCAGTGCTTTATAGGCAGATGTTTTTCCTCCCAGAGGCTCTCCAACAATCATGAATCCATGCCGCACCAACATCATCTCATAGATCTACAGTAATAAAGAAATCATTTATAAAACATCCAATTGATGCCAAATTCAAACTCAAAGGGAAGCTACAGTACATGTTTAGGAAGGGCATCCAGCTTAAAACCAATGAATATACAAATCACTGTACACTATAAGGAAGAAGATTTTGTACAGACAAGAACAGCCAAAAGACTAACTTCCATTAAAATGGAGAACAGTGCAACTTTGCCTCATCACATATTGGTGCTTTTCAGTGGTTCAACATAAAACATATTTTCAGTGTATGTCAAGTCAGTATAATTATTTAGAGCACCAATGTTACCAAAGAAATAGGCATGTTTATAAAAAGAATACAGTATTTGTACCTGAATGATTTTGCCAATAAACCATGGTACTGGTTGTAGGTTAAGCTTTCTAATGTTTTCATTCAGGGCCTTGAGAAGAAGATCATAATCTGGCTTTGGGAGGACCACTCCAGGAAACAGATCTGAGATGATACCCTGCAAACAAAATGTAAAATCACTACTCAGTCATCATATTTAGATTAAATTATGTTTCTTAGGCAGCCACCTGAAACAGCGGAACATCCTGAGCTAAGAACTTGGCCATGTTGACGTCCATGAGTGCCCTGAGCAGAAGTACGCTCTCGTTCTCTTTGGGATACTTGAGCTTTAGATTTCCAGCAGCGGTCAGCACTGACTTCACCGCTCTCATGCCATAATCGTAGTGGTGTTGTGAAGAAAGCTGCTCAGAACACAAGCGATATGTGGCCACAATCTTCTGGGCCAGACTGACAATGGAAATAAGAGAATGTATGTCAAGAAAAAAATTATAACTTGAGACATTTTAAAAGAACATACAGTATATAAAAATGTACCTGCGAGATTCAATGAAGCCCATAGAGTATAAAGAAATTTCTCCAATAAGTCCGTAATCGGGCACCATCATTGCCACAGTGCGGAAAAGGGCCTACAAGAAAAAGAGCATTTGTTTAAAAAAACAAGCAAAAAAAACAGAGTATATTTTGACAATTTAACTTGTATGGTCGTTTAACTGGTGCAGACTGCTGTTGTGTCCTTGGACAAGACACCTAGTCTACCATGTCAATGTATAAATGAAAGTGAGAGTTAATGTGTTTGGTGGTGATCGAAGAGGGTGTAGGCATAGTATAACTGCCATCTGATTTGGTATTTGAGCTCACAAGTAAGTCTACCTAATAAAAAACTACCTTGAGATTGTCGGGGAGCTCTGCCCTGCCAGCGTAGCCAGGGTTCATAGTAATAAAGACAGCGCAGGTTGGGTTTAGAGACAGCTCAGTTCCCTCAAACATGAATTTCTTCAGATTCTTGGCAATAGCTTGTTGGATACACAGGACCTGCTGAGCCACCACTGAAAGCACCTCGACCTAAAACAACCCACACAACACAAGAAGTCACTAAAGTTACAATTATTCACACTAAAGATGGAACAGTACGTTGACATTATTTTTGTAATTCCTGGCATGTTTATCCTCATTTCATTGTGGAATTAAAAAATGTATCAAACCATTATCTATCCTTTGTTTTAATACATCATTATACAAATTTTTATTATACTTGTTGAAATGGCTTGAATGTGAAGATGTTATAAAATTTTAGTGGCCTAAAAAGATGGCAAATATAGCCATGACAAATATGGCTTTGACTATTTCCAAGAAGAGACATAGCCATGACTCCACTTCCTTCAGGCGGAATCCAATTGGCTGTTTACTGCAGAGCTCAGGTGCAGCCCCGGTAATCAGTGGTTAATGGTTTAACTCCAGAGTTGAGTTGAAAACCAGCTTCAAGCAAAACATTAACCCGATGTCAACTCAGAAGTTACCCCACAACTCACAAATACATTTTTCCAACTAGCTTTCAGCAAATGTAATGAAGATGTATAAATGAAGATTAGAGAAAGATTCATTTCGGGAAAGTCTAATAAAGCTAGGGCAAATAAATAATAAATAAATAAATAAATTTGACAGTGACAATGTAGCGTGCATACCTCAATCCGATTAAACTCATCAAAGCAAGCCCAGGCTCCAGACTGAGCAAGACCTTTGAAGAACTTACTCATGGCTTTGTAATCAAGACCGTCAGAGCAGTTAAACACCACACACTAGACAGGAAAAAAACAATATTATGTTAGAAGCAAGCAATACAAATAGTTAACTCCCAGAAGGTGTTTTTAGTACCTGTTTAGCCAGAGCTTTAGCCAGATCCTTTGTGGTCTCGGTCTTCCCAGTTCCTGCAGGACCCTCAGGAGCTCCCCCCAGATTCAACTTCAGAGCCCCCATTAAGGTCCTGAGAAAGTACTTCACCATTTCACCAATCTGAATTCGTTTAACTTAGCAATGCAGTCAAAGTAGTGTTTTACCTGTAGCAGCGATCAGTGAGTGGTGTGATGACCAGACGAGGAGAGTTGCCTAAATATTCATAACCATATTTCAGACAGGTCGTGATCATACGTAGCATCACTTCCCCGTCCTCCCAGAAGTAACGCAACTGGGATATCCATGCAAAGTCATTGAGCGATGTGACTTTGTCCTGGGCCAGTTTGGCAACAACATCACGTGCTAGAAGGATCCAGGACAGATATTAAAACTTTGATTAAAGTCCACAATACGTTTAAAATGGGAACAGATTTTACCATGTACATCTATGACAGTGAGGGCTCCTAGAGTCATTCTTGCTCCTCCTGACAACTTTCCTCGAACCAGGTCCACAATGTCAGCAATCTGGGCATTACACTGATCTACATAGGCCTGGAATAGGGACATCACACACATGCAACAAATGTTATTTGATTTAAAAATATTTAGAAAGATGTACTGTATTAGAGACTGAATGTTTGAATTTGGCCGAATACTGCTTCAGTAACAGTACAGTATTCAATTCTCAGATTTTTTTAACATTAATTCATAGAGCTGGATAGAGGCAGCTATGGCTACAGAGATAGCTTTCCAAAAAACAGCGGGTGAATGCGGCATGAATAATTAGTGCACTCAATAGTTAAGAGCTTTAAGTGCTGAGAAAAGTGCTATATGAATCTGATAACACATTAACAGGGCAAGTAACACAAACCGGTAGTGTGTTTTTCTGGATGGCCTCAGACACTTCACTAGTCCAGAAGATAGAGGAGGCACAGATGACGACTTGGCCGGGCCACTGCAGCACCCACTTCTTTCGAGGTAACTAAAGGAAAGAAATAAAATATTAAAGAGGAGGATTGGGTTTTACAAGTGAGTTCAGTTCTGTGAAAAACCCGAGGGAGCAGACACCTGTAGAGGAAGTATCTATTACAGCCACAACACAACAGATGTACCTCAGTGTACTGGGTTAATCCTTGGTAAATGACGTCTCGCACACTCCGAAGCATGAGGTGTTCAACCTGCAGCAGCCACTTCTCCACCATCCCCTGGAAAAGTCGATCAAATTATTTTTGCTGTATATTGTGATCATAATGAGTGCCTTAAAATACTGCAGGAGAATATATTTCTGAATAGTAAAAAGCTGTATTTTCTACTTATCGGTATTACACAAACATTTCATGTGTACCTTAGCATGAGCTGGATAGATTTTATCTGACAGTGGAACAGTCTCCTTCTCAGAGCTGATCATGCCTGTGATCTCCAGGTCCTCAGTGAACTCCAGTTTGGCGATGCCCTCAAAACACTTTTTCAGATGAGGTTGGACACAGAGAGGGTCTTTGGTCTGGGACAGGATCTCTAGCAGTTCATCATTGGAAAGAAAGAAAAACCTAGGCAAGACATTACAATATAACACTTAATAATAAGGTTCCTAGATACCATTACAGACAGGGCAAGAATATGCAGAGTTTGAAAAGAATCTATTTTGGGCTTAAAAGCTGCTGTCAAATGACCTTGGAAAGTAGAGCCTCTTTTCTTCTAGATAGGTATTGAGGCCTTTCTGTATATCATCTAGAAACACATTGGACTCCTGTAGCCGCTCCAACATGTTAGGCTGGCCTGTAGCAACCAGCACATGGGTGTCTTTGACCTAAAACAAGCAAAACAATGTGCATGACATAACATGATTATTAATTAAATAAATCTGACAGTTGTATAAAATGTATCTTACAGCCTCTCCAATAATGTTTTTCCAGTAACCGTTCACAATGGCAAACTTGCGTCCTTCCTCAGGCATCTGTGCGATGATGTCCTCAGAGCTGAAGATAGGTTCTAGGTACAGCCATGTGGACTGGCACTTTAACATAGAGTCGATGATGTCCTGCATACTCAGCAGTTTCTCCTCCCATTCCTACAGTCAAAGAATACAACATTGTTATCCAGCTTTTTCAGTTAATAATCATGCCATTATTGTCCCACAGAAAAGAAGATGGATAACACAATGTTTTTCACAGAAACAAACATTTGCATTTAATATGGTGTTTTTTTCTACAAACCACTTTTTTCTGTACATTAATGTTAATGTTTCAGTCTGACTCCTTTAATTTGTAAAATGGTCTTGTCTGCTGGGAAATATTTTCTGATTTTGACCATTTGAAAATGACTGAATATAAAGCCACTGCTGTTACTCTAGGGAGACTTCTGTGAGCAAGTTGCTCAGGGACAGGTCAATGTCACGAGTAACAACTGGGGAATTTGCATAATAAGTATTTTTTTTAATATACGTCAATATAATTGAATTAATTTTTTTTTTAAATGTTTTGTCATAATGTATTGGCCTGCATTTCAGTGAGAACTTACTTTGTATTCAGCCTCTATGGGCTTAATGAAAGGTGATCCTTTCATTGTCTGTGTTTTAATAATGTGGTCATCCAGCAGCACTTGGATGTCATCCACAGCTAACACAATATGGGTGCCCTGTAAAATATAATAGTTACACAAACCTACTATTACCCTTATCTTATGCAACTATCAAAGATTAATCTTACAGTGTCTTTGTAAGCGTTCAATGTAAAGCAAAGTTCTGCCCATTCACTTTTCATTTTGTCCAAGTTCTTCTCCAGAGAATACTCCTTACTCGCTGATGCTCCAATCTCCTCCAACCTATGACAAAGACATAACAATGACTTTAAGCATTTTAATGTTATAACATTATAATAACATAGATAAATGTTTTACTGTTTGGAGAACTTGGACAGTCCTAGGTCCAGCATGTCCTTTAGGGAGCTGTTCTGATCAGGCCTCACGTGCACACCCACAATAGTACTAATCTGCCAGCACAATGTAGGGTCATGCATTATTCAGAGATTCATGGATTACAGAATTGGAAGCAGTTTTTGGTTCAATCAGAGAGAGTACAATCAAATCTATCTTGCACAAAACACTGACCAGATCCCAGTGCCGACCCTTAATGCCAGGATTACAGATGGTTGTCAGGACTGGGAGGTTAGGTTTGAAATGGTCAATCTTGTCTTTGAAGTGTTTGGCCACTCGACAAGGCCCGGGGAGATTAGACAGAGTTTTGGTCAGTTTATGCATGGTTCTCCACATGCCGTCCAGCTCATTGGCAATGTTTTCTGCATTCAGATTGCGGAAAGGACCTAGAAATGAAATGCATTGGGTTGAAATGTATTGGGCTATATTATGTATTATCAGAGGTGGGTATAGTAGCCAATAATTTTACTCAAGTAAGTGTACCGTTACTTTAAAATAATGTTACTCGAGTAAGAGTAGAAAAGTACTGGGTGAAAAAACTACTTAAGTCCTGAGTAACTGTTTGAGCGTAATGCCAGATTACGTGTTTAATTTTAAGTAAAAGATAATAAACAGTTTTTTAAATTTTCAAAAGATAAACTAAAAACTTAAAACATATTTTCAAAAATGAATGCACAAGGAACAATATTTTGACATCATCACATTTTTCACATAAAGCTGATCTTACATGACACTCAGAGGTGGTAAAAGTACTCTTACTCTTTCTAGATTTCCAAGATTTTACTCAAGTAAGAGTACAGTTATTTCAAAATATTATTACTCAAGTAAAAATGTAAATAAATGTAAAAGTAAATGTATCTGAGTAAATGTAACTGAGTACATGTAACTGCGTGAATGTGTAAATGAGTAGTCTCAGCGTTCACTCAAGTATTCTCATGTACACAAAACACTCTGGTCATGTTTTTGACAAGGTAACAAAATTCTTGGTAGAACAAAATAAGTTTCCTACCGCTTTTCCAGACCTCAGACATGGTGTGGAAGTTGAGTGCTGTGTTCCAGAGCTGGTCATATAGCTGTTTATCTGCTATCAGGGTCTGGAGCAGAGGGAACTCACTCTGTTCTCTCTCTAACAAGGTTTGCTCTTTGTTAATATCCTGCCAAACAGTGTGCCAAAACAATAAAAGGTATATTCTTTTAGGGCCACTGCAGGGCTGGGAAATATGTATAGTTGTCTATGGAGTTGCTACTGTGATACAGGTGACAAAAGATTTATAGGTTTTAAAATGCAAATTCGAAATGTATATGATGATAAGTATCCCAAAATCCCCACACTGTGTGACACTATATTAGGTATAGGGTCTATATAATAAATTGGCCAAATGTAATATTTTCTCACTGAATGACTAGAATAAGTTTAGACTGAAAATGTAATACCATGAATGCCATAAAATATAATACGTTTCTGATTTGGATATGATAAAATTCTACATATAGTACTGTTTAGCATTTTACCTCCAGCTCAATGACTGCAGCCTCCAGACTAGCATTGATCTGAGAGAGGTTTGCCACATTAACCTCCATCGTGCTCAATGTTTCCATTGTGGTAAAAGCATGGATTTCATTATGAATCTTCTGTAGCGTCTGCTTATATTCATATAGCCTGAAATATCCCACAAGTAAGTAATTATTGGTCATATCATATCATATTTATTTATAATGGTCATACCTGGTGTGAAGATTGTCTTCAGCCCTGTCTCTCATGTCAGCCAATCGGTTTTTACTAATGTCAAGTTCAGTTTTTATATCAGTAGGCCATTGGAAGACACTGGAGTTTAACCTTATGTCATCAGCTAAAAAGAGGCAAACAAAAACAACTTGATTTATTCTCAAAATTATATTTATAGTTTAAATCAATCATTTTTTAGTAATGTCAAGTTCAGTGTTTAACTTTATTTTATGAGTTTATAAGAGTTTTGTTTGATTTAAATCAGTAAATCCAGAGATGTTTTGCAAATTTAAATTCAGTTGAACTTTTTTTTATTTTATTTTTTTTATAAATAAAACTAAAATATATACAGATATTGCCATACAATTATAAGAAATTTCAAACACATTTTACATTTGTGCATCTTTTTCTAATATTGTGTGTCCCTAATTTTATAATATCTGTAAAAGTCAATAATATGCCATTGCTTTACATACAGGACAGTGTTGCATAGTCCAGTAGAAAGTGAAGACGGTAGACTGCTTCATCAATCTCTTCTATCAGCTTGTGAACCGTCACATCACTAGTCTTCTTAATGAATTGGTTTAGAGCCACCAGTTCCTCAGTGGACTCTGGGATGCTTCTGATCGTGTCACTGATGTCTTGGTACTTCTTACAGATTCTACCAAAATATATTCAGCAACAGACAGACACATACATATAATAGCTTATTTCTAATATAACTTACTTCTTGTTGAGATCGCGATTTTCCTCCACTTCAAACATGATAATCTTATCTTTGAGCCGGTCCGTCCGGCTACACAGATCTTCATTTAGTTTACCAGAATATAGGCACAACATGGACAAAGGCACTGTGACACGCATTAGGGCGATTTCGCTCCAAATTAGCTTAATACTCTCAATTTTCTGAAAATGAAAAAGCACAAGAAAATGGTAAATATATGTAATAATTTATAAACAAAAAAAAAAAAGTTTTTATTTAATTCAATGATTGTTTTTACTGCTTTTATTTTAACATTTACCCTAGTATAAATAAACAAACATAAGCAACAATTAAAAGTTTAAAAAATGACAACAAAACCTTTGAAAATCCTTCAAGTGAGTGTTTCTCTTTAAGGAATTCAGCGATTTCCTGCATTGCTGTATTGTCCAGTAGATTGCTGTATTTTTGGTATACATTCAAGTACCTAGAAAATAGAATATACAAAATATATAAATTCACTACTGATCCAATTTCAAATCGTAATGTGTCATTTGGCATTACTTGACTGGTCCCACAATGTTTCTGTTGAAAACATCTTTAGCTTGGTTGGTGATGTTTATAACCAGCATCTCATCAGCGTGGACAGAGTGGAGGTAGTTTTTGGTTGGATTTTGTGGAAAAAGAATAGATTCAAGCTACAAGAAAAGTTGGCATTTTTAACTCAAAGTTGATATTCACTGAGGTATTCTAGTCTACAGCCACACTAAAATAAGAGATGTGATATGATATGGTATGTCTGTCAGCCCTGGGACTAATACTTCTAAGTCCATTAGTTGCCGTGATAAGCTTCAGGCATCTGTGACCCCTAACTAATATATTTATACAGTGTTTAAACTGGAATGTTTGTTTGGTAGAGGTTTAAGTCATATGCAGAGGTTGTATGTAACATTGTACTGTATGTTAGTCTATTAATCCATTCTTGACATATATATTTGCTAATTACCCGTGGCAAATCCTTGGCACTCTTGATGATCTCCATGAAGGCTCTGTGGATGAACTGCCAGCACTGGTCAAAGCTCGGTTGAAAGGTGATATGGGGCTCCTCGACTTGTAGCTTCAGTAACAGCACTTGTGGTTGAGTGTACTGCAGGTCGCTGAAGACCTCACCAAAATCATTGCCCTCCTGATAAAGAATTGCAATTACCTGTAAGTAACATTTTGAAAACCAAAATGTGTTGTATATGATTCTCAGACCTTGTGTATATCAAAGAAATACAGCAAGTCTTCTAATGATTTTATGACTAGTTCTCGAAGCTGCAGAGACATGAGCGAAGCAACACAGTTGAAGACTGAATCCAGGCACTCTTGGGATTTGAACAGAAATGCGCAGTGAGGGAGCCACCTGTAAGAAAACAATGGGTTAATATTTAAATAGTAAGAGATATGGATTTTTAGAGCTCCTGTACAGGTATAATTATTATTTGTTACATTGACAGCCAGTTAATATTCACCTATGCTCTTCCTTTGAGCATTGCCCTGACTTGTCAACATAACAGACTAATATTCAGTTAGATCTATTCAGTAAAAGTAATACTGACTTACATAGTTATAGAGCTAGAGAATGACAAATGCTCAGATCTATCAGAAAAACTATTTAATAATATTTTCAGACATAAGAAATATCATGTTGATTAATAAAGTAAGTAAAAATATATCTATATCTTCAATTCAATTTGAGAGAAATAAATTGTAGATTGTATATTTTGAAAAGAATCTGATGAAATTTAAGTTGTAATTGTTAAAATCTTAAATTTGCTATGCTGTTTGCTAAAGGAAAGCTAAAAATAAAATAAGCATATGTAGTGTACCTTTACCTTAAAAGAGAATAAAGCTTAGTGTCTATGGATGGTATAAGGTACTCTGTTACAGCCTAGTTGTATCTAAGTACTGGGTACAAATTTAAAACAATGTGATTAAACAAAGCACTGGTGACATGTACAAAGTGAAGCCTGTCTCATCTTTCAGTCTCACAGCTAGGCTTCCCACAGAGCAGCTACACAGTCTAACAGGCCGGACAACAATAGAAACCTATAGTGAAGAGTTATGTAAAGCTACCCTCTGAAAGACTCGACATCTCACTGACAAAATGGACATGGCTGAAACAGGAGCCGGAGCCTGCAGCAGGATTACTTTAGCTGTGTACAGACTGAAATCTGACCAGCTGAGAGGAGAGCACACTGATTATGTTTAGCCACTAGTGACAGGGCTGTATGCAGGCTACAAACTTACCTGCTAATTAGCACTTCTCTGGTTCTTTGGCACTGTTTCTGAATAAGGTCTTCAAATTCAGAAGGAAGTAGAGGGAGACTGGCAGAGAAGAGGTCTTCTAGTCGAACAAATCGTAAGGAGGAAAAGCTTTGAAAAGAAAAAAATGAAACAATTATTTCTCAGGGATAAAAAACTAAAATGGAAAACTGTATGAATGTAGAAATATGTTAATATGTAAATATTGTTGATATACTGTAATAATGTAGATCACAATATAATGTATGTTGGTGTTGCTAGGGGCTTTCTGAGAGATAATCCTGACTTGGGGGTGTATCAACTTGGATCTCTGACATTTTAACCTCAAAGACTCTTTCTTGTAATATAAATATTTGCCGTACCTGTTTATCCACACTTCCTGTAGTAAAATGTTGACGTAGTTAACAGTGAACAGGTTCTTGCTCTGATACAGATGTGCTTCCCTGTAGCTGTCCGCCCATGGCACCGGAGCTCGAATCACTCTCTTGGGAAAGGGCTTTGGAATGCTGGCTATGGAGAGCCTCTGGCACTCAGCTGGGTCCATCAAGATGTAGTTCACTAGTACAAGACGTCACAGCATTATGTTAATCTCAATTGTGGCTGTAGCTGGCTGAATGGTTACCCCTGGTCAATAGATACTGTCCAAAAATTCTCCCTACTTTGGCTTTACCTTGAATCAAACAATACTTGTACTTCAATAATTCAGATACTTTTCTGTTAAATAATAGAATTGTAGTGAATAATGGCTCAATGTCACACTCTAATACCATACCTATGGATTGTTTGAGCTCAAAGACATAGTTCCTTTTTATATCCTCTTCCAAGCTTGCTCTTAATAACTCCATTCTTTTGTTTAGGGCAGGAGGCAGCAGGGCCATAATGTTCTTCATCTGCTGTGGAGGCTCAGGTGCCAACACATAACTGGGGATGGTATTGATGTAATATTCATACCTCTATGAAATAAGAGACAACTATTATTATAATGAATGACGACAAACATAAAACCTTTTTTTTTTACCATATTCCTTGCCTTTAAATCTGTGTCTGTTGGTTCTAACATTCTAAGCTTCTTTTCTTGGCTTAGCATGATGTCTAGCTGCTCCATGGGGCTCAAAGGCCGACTTCTGGGGATCTTTTTTGACAGAGGAGGAAGTCTCACTGAGGCATGAGATTGTGTATAGCTGCAGGAAATAATAATGACTACAAGTAGCACAACTGCATATTGACATAAATATTGAAATAGTCATTGAGTGTGAATTCAAATCTTTTCATGCAGCCCTAATTCTTACCGTGACTTAAGTGTAGCTCTCTGACTTCTTAAATGTGAATTAGAAGCTAAGACTTGTTAAGAATCAAAAAGGTAAAGCTGCTTGCAATTCCTACTGATTAATTTACTTGGGTAATAGTAAGAGGATACAAGTTCTAGATGGCATCTGCCGTGTTTTGCACTTGAGTTTTGCTATGTTCAGATCTTGAGCGCGAGGTCTGTAGTTGTTTCCGATACACTGACTTGGAGTTCTGTGGTGTCGGAGCTCTTTGTAGGGAACTGCAAGAGTCCGGGAACTGAACTGCAGGATAGGTGGGTAATGGCTGTGCCTCTGGACTATCTATGGTAAAAGAGGAAAATGCACGATAGCAGGGAGACAATACAATACAGACAAACGTGAAGGTGTCTTAGAGAATTACTTGATATAACTCTGAGGGGTCTTCATCACATGTTTTAGGCAAAGGTGGAGGCATGGGGAATCCTCTGTTTTGACTCATGTTGTAGAGAGAGTCATCTTTCATCTGTAGATCAGGCAAAATATATTACATTAGGATTATTTGAGCTTTTGTTTAATACATTTTTGTTGAAATACTTATTTATGTAGTGTATATGCATGAAAAAATGAATAATTTTACAAAAGTCATTGTAACGTTTGGATGCAGTTTCAGAATAATAATTGCTAAACAGTATTGTCTGACAAATGCAATAACTGACAATAAAGACAACGTAACTACGGTAAACATTACCTGTCTCAGCCGTTCCATGGTTCACAGCTCAAATGTTCAGAAAACTGAAACGATAACATATCACATTTAGGCTAACTACTTACTTACAGTAGGCTAAAGTAAATACAAATGGTAGCCTACGTTAAAGTGCACTTATACGTATATTTATCAATAAAAACGAGTTTTCCAAATACACCCTGAATGAAATAACTTTCTTCCGAAGGTTTTGCCACTTACCTTATGCACAAAGTAAGCATTTTAAGATGATTTATTGCAATTTAGTTTGAACTGTAGTCTTGTCTGGAAGTCACGCTGCTGTAAACTGAAACGGTGTTGAGCTCTTCCATGACTGTCACCATGGTAACACAGAGGGCGGTATTGTCCTGGACCTTTATTGATTTAGGGGCAGTAAAAACACGTTACTCTTATTTGAGTATTGTGGAAGGCAGGGCAAAAATGATAAACAATATTCTAAAAACAGTATCGAAATGTGCAATAGGCGTACATAATTGTGCTAGGTTTAAGACTGCGTACCTGGCTCCAGAGCTCTCACGTGCTACTTGTTCGCCCTCTGCTGGCAGCCGATTTCACACCAATAAATACATGTTTTAACTCTGCGTTGTTGTTGAAAGTTGTCGTTTAAAGTTCATTGGTTGTCGAAAAAGTGGAATCAAATAAATGCATACTGTGATGCGCACTTTATTATGATGATGAAGGTATTTGACACACAGAAACTGAAAGAAAGAGTAATGCATTATCGGTTACAAGGTTTTTCAGAGTATCAATTAACGCTAATAATATAGACACTTTAAAATGTTCCGGAATGGAGGAGACTTGAGCAAAAGTGAGTTAACTTTACCAAAAAGTAGGATTTGTGATGAGGGATAGAGTAATTCTGATCATACAATGAAACAATATTGTGGTCTTCAACATTTGGAATTTTGCCACCAGCTAAATGCTACCTGTATACTAATCGATACACCTCACATCGATACATTAAATCAGCTGATTTAATGTATCGATGTGAGGTACATTCACTAATGTTTCATATCCAGACTCTGACATCACCTACATGCAGCAGAGTGGATGAACTTTGCCAAAACCATCTTCATTTGCAATATTTTAAATGAAAATGTATTATGGTCTTGCCTCCAGTTGATTCCATTCTGGAATTTAGAACTTTCTGTTTACAGACTTTGAAAGGGTCTTTAGCTATGTAATACAAAACATTGGCTTTGTTTATAATAATAATAATCATAATCATCATTTTCCCCGTTCTGTAGTTTTGTGTTTTAGTGTTTTGATTGGTTGTAAAATGGCTGGGTGTGGTTTGATTGGGTGACGTGTCTGTTGTTGGGAAAAGGGAAACGCGCCAATTCTATTACTTTTGTCGGACAGTTGTACTTTTAATATTTTAGTAATGGTAAGTAGTTTTGTGTGTACTTATATACACTGTTTATAAAGTAATATGTGTAAATGTCTCAGCTGACAAGCGCCTAGTACTTTGGACATGTGCAACATGCTAATTAACCAACATGATCAAAGTAAGCTAACATGTAGCTTACCATGTAGCTCGTGATGCTAACATGCACTCTGAAAAAAGGCGCTCGCTCATGAGTTAGTTTGTACATCGACAAGTCAGCGACGAAAAGTTGAGCCGTGTTCTTTAACGTATTCACAACCACAACGTGTTACCTTGAGGTAACTTTAATAGCCGTATAAACTTGTTGGTCAAGTTCAAGCCAATTCTGCAGTAATTATTACATGCACTTGAGCAAAAACGCTTAGCGGTCTAAAAATTCGATTTACATCATAGTTATATCGGCGAAACGACGATAGTATGGAATCACGTCGGTCTGCGTCCACAGATCCTAGCTTTGAACGAGATAACTCAAAAATGAATTGCCGGATCAGTTTCAACTTTTGTACTCAGGTACATACCATAAAGACGCTGACGATTTGGGTACTTCTACGATGAATATTTACAGGCCAAAATTCTGAACGCAATAACTCAAAAAGTCTTTGCTGGATCTTTTTCAACTTTACATATCATGAAGATGCAGAACTTGAGTTTGGTACTTCTTCTATTAATGACAATTAAATAATTAAATTAATGCCCAGACACACTTTTATTGAGCCAATAATCCTGCTGAACATAAACGAATTTGCGTCAATTTTGGCACAGTGATCCGGGCAATTGTATACTTAATGTACATAGGCACATTACAGAGGTCATATAAAGAATGCCTCTATAGCGCCCCCATGTTTATGACCCCTATGGGACCCTGGACACACTTACTTTGGCAGAGAGCAATGAAACTTGGTA
>JAVQKC010001486.1:0-15509 GCA_036025475.1 Philypnodon macrostomus
AAACATTATTTAATATATATATCTATCTATATCTATATATATATATAGATATAGATAGATATATATATTAAATAATGTTTATGTTATTAAGTTAAATCAAATGAATATTTCATTAAATAAAATGTGTGAATACTGACAAACAGACCCCTCGGCCATTCTAGGTGTAACTAGGTCTTTTATTCCATAATCTCCAAAACACCAGAGACAATGTAGAACATGGACAGTTAGACTAAGGGTTTTTACAAAAAATAAAAAGTTACATACCTTTTAAAAGTCAACCCCTTGGTTGTTCTATTGTACTATACTAGCTGGGGTCAATACAGAATTCACTGTGATACAGCTCCATGTAGCTTAGTGTGTAGACACTCAGTAAACATTTTAAAGTTACCTTCCAGTGGTCTTTCATAGATATAAATCCAGTTCATTTTCTCAAACAATAATTGTCAAAATAGAATTAAATCTGACTTTAAGCATGTATCCTGATGTGTCCTTCTCCCATCTCCAAACTGTCTCAGTTCTATGTAGAAACTGGGACCTGGATTCTCTCGCTTGGTGCTCAAGCAGTGTTAGTGGGCCACATTAGCATTTCCAGCACTTCTTTGAACTTCTGATGTAATTAATATAGAAAATGGGGGGAGGTTATATATAAAGCACTTAAGGGGATAATGTGTGTCCTACTAATAAGTAATTAGCAGAGGAAGAAAATCAAACATTTGTCATGTCTACACTGGGGACTCTAGCGTTTGTCCATAATCTGAGCATGAAAGGCAAGAATGAAAAGTGACAGACCACCTTAGAAGTGTGTTGGGAACATTGTTGAATAGAAGATGCTCTTTAGTGGGCCGGACAGCTATTGTTGAGACCGCATTTTATCATAACACGCATCATTGTTTAATTTTGGGCTATTTGTTCCAGTGCGGAGGGAAACAATCTTATAAGTGTCATTTTGTTAAAAGCTGTGGCAACATAAAAGGGCTATTTATTTTTTTGACATTTAAAAATGAACCACATTCATTTACATCAGACAATGGACTGGATACATTCTGCAGATGACAATAACTTAGTGGCTCTCAATACAGGCTTCTATGGCTTGTTTTGTGCCATTAGTGCATCTTCTCTGTCTTTGTGTTGGTGAATGGTGAATTTGTATGAAAGAAATGCTGATTAGCCCGATTGAAAGATGGTTCAAATCTGTGTTATAGTGAGTGGTGAGACTTGAGAATGACAATTTCAGATCTGAAAATGATTTCCAAACAAACATGTTCATTGTTTCAAAGATCAAAATGCTGTTGTGTTGTTTAAAACTAAGATCTAAAGAACAGCACTCATACAGAATTCAGATGTTTGTTGATTGTTGTAGTTGTTGCTATGAATCAGGTTAAACCCCACATTTTTACTTCAGCCATATACTGTAAACAATGTTATTTAAAATGAATTTCCATTTAGTGATATATACAATTCAAATTGGATTTACAAACAGGAGCTAGCACTCTTTTTGGTTTGTGGGTTTGATGCTCAGACTTGCTTTATGTGAATACATTTATGAATAAACACAAAACAGTCGGATAAAGTCTAGCCTACAGCACATGACTGCCCGACCAACACACACCTTCTGCTGAAAGAGAGGCTGACACTGTCCACCCTTGAGATTGTTATACTAGAAATAAAAATGTGCTTTGCTGTAATTTATACACATTTCTTGTTTTGGGATAATAGCCCGTTCATTAAATATCTGAGAGCCTTTAAGTCACATATTCTCAAAGGAATTTCAAATTATTTCCAGCACTTGTCAAACCCTAGCTGTGATTGCTTCGAGGAATTCGGAGAAATGTAGGTCTGGGTCAGAATGAGAACTACAGTAAATGCCAACCTAAAACAGTCATAGATCCGATATATTACTATAAAACTACTTTTACTTTTGGTCCAAACCACAAAGATGTTATTATTTTCAAGAGCAAACCATTTTCCACAGCCACTTATATTTTTCTGAAACCATATTAAGGGAAATGTTGAAGTATTGTTGCTATATACATTGTAACATGGTAAAGAGAACTCAAAATGCAGGTTATTTGTTTGACTTTCTAACCTCAGTGATCTGTATTTTTTTACCATTAGCTCTCCACATCAGGACTGAAATAGACCTTTAAGCCTTTTTATAGCCAATATGCTACATGATAGAACATGAGACATTCTATCATGACAAAACTGATTCGGTATAAAAATCCGTTAGCATGTTTAATTTGACCGTACTCTGCCATTCCAATACACATTAACAACATGTCATGAACTCAAAATCCCATCATACATTGCGTCGCTCTTAAAGAGGTATTAATATATTACAACAGTATGAAATAATGAAATTAGCAGCATTAAGCCAATTGATTTGTTTTCAACCAATAGGATTAAATATGAAATAATTGCTTCATCAAAAAAAGGTAAAAATATGACAATGCACTACATTTTTCATAAGAATTTCCAGGGCTCCACACAGAGTACTGAGATGCAACCATTTTGTCATCACTGAATATGTGAGACCTTTTGGCTTCACTGCAAAAATACCTCCATCTTGTTTGTTTTTTTACATTTTTGGGTTTATCTGACTATTATACTGCAGTTCTTTTAAACCTGTTTTACCCCAGAGAAGACAGTGCTGTTCCTGGACAAATCACAGTCAGGTGGTTGTTCCAGGGATCTGTGATTGTTCTCCGATTCTGGCACACAGCAGGACTTTAATTATATCCATCTGTCTGTGATACTGGACACAAACCTGAACAGATCCATCAGACCGAAGAGGTAAAGTTAACAGGCGCTTTACAAGATACTCATATAGTCTGCCGTGTGTCTAAACAAACCCTGGTAGAATGGTCTGGCAACAAGCTCACTGACAAAAGGCCTTTCAATCAGATAACAGTGAGCTAAAATAACTACAGCATGAGAAGCATTAGCTGGGCGCTGAGTCAGGATCTGGAGGGAGGCAGCTGCCAATGGAATCTGCCTTTATGTCTGTGGAAGGTAGGTTTATACACTGTGGACATGATTCAATAAGAGTGTTGAGAATGATATGCAATCATGTAAAAGTGTTTCTCAAACGCATTTTATCTGAGAAAACGTTGGCATTTCTAAGACTTCCACTGTCTGTAGCCATGATTTCATCATTGCACATACTGTACATAGATGGAGGATGAGTGACAGTGTAACAATGTTCACCTGTGTCATGGTGCTGTGGACATTCACAAATCTCTAAATTTGACCACAAATAGTATTATCTTGCAATCTTCTTTGCAAAGGTGAAAATGAAAGGTATAGCAAAGAAGACTATACTAACTGTGAACTCTTGATGCATTACCCCATTATTCTCTGGTTGCAATAGGTTAACTTTTTATATTTTAAATCCATTACAATCCTAACTTTCAACTCTTTTTCTCCTCCTAATGGGACATTTCTGCAATTCTCAAGTCATGCTAACACTTATGGATGCCTCAATCAATTGTTGCTGAGACAAATAAAAGGCAGTAAGATCGTATCCACTGACTTCTTATCCTGCAACATCCAATATAGGGAAGATGGTGTGATATCGGGGGGCACCGGCACAATCACAATCGCGTCTTTAAAAGAGACAGCCTATTTGTATTCCGGGCTCCTTCACCGTCTGCTCACGTGTGACTGAGCACAAGTGAACGAAGGGAAAGGAGTGAGGGAAGGGAGGAGGGATCGTATGAGCGAGGGAGTGAGGATGAATCGAAAGCGTTGCGCTGGAAGAACTCCGATAGACCAGGCATTTATTGGAGACGGCTGCTGTAGAGGCAAGTGCGGAAACACTATATCACTCAGTGCCTGCAAATAAGAACGGAACTGGGGGGGGCGAATAGACAAGAGAAATACAGGACATCACATCTTTTCAACAGGATTTTTCTGGAATACTTTTTTGGTTTTTTGCCTCGGAGCTTGTCAGTTCCGTTTTGGCATGCTGTTCATCTATTGCTGGTTTGATTTGAGAAACACAAACGTGACTTGAATAACAATTGTGAGAAGACTTTATGCACTTAATTCATGTTCCCTAGTGGTTGGTGTCCCATATGAGGAAGTTTCCTACACTGAATATTGTTTTTTCTTCTCGATTTCGGACAATGTTCCTGGAACGACTAGTGCATCAACAAAGTTTGACCAATCGAAGAGTGGCTTGAAGCCTTGAATCTTGGAACTGGTATAACTAAAAACTGAAAGGCAGTGGTAAGCATTACATGTTTTGATCTCTCTATTCTGTTGTAGCGAGTGTTAGTGGAACTATGTAGTGGTTGTTGGACTATACTTTGTGAAGAAGAACAGGTACTCAGTAGCAATACTATCAATTTTGGAGATAAAACATGACAACTGACAAGAACTTTAATTTAGCTTTTAGTGTAAGCATTGCTAATGAGTTAGCATGTAATTGCCTATCTAATTAGTAGGCATTGGCAAGCTTTCAAGATTTAAATGAGCAAGCAGTTCTTGGACACATTTTAATGTGAAGCAAAAGTGCCTACACTGGCAGATTTTTGGACCAACTCGGTGGGTTTGTCCACCATATATGTGATATCAACCATACCATTTGTCTTCATATAATAGAACACATCAAAAAGGTGTTGTTGTAATAGTGTTGCTAATGAGCTATCATGTATATTAAGAAAGCAGGGAGCAGTAATAATATAAGCAGTTAGCTCCGTTGGTAAAAATTGTAGGGAAATGTGTTTCTTATTTAACACCACCATATGTTTTTCTATTCACATCACATGACCTTTTTAAATGTGTTGCTGTAATGAGCTAAAATGGCTATTAGGAAAGGCCTGATGATCAGCTCTTGGAAGAAAATATTGTCGTGAAGCCAAACTACACAATTGTGGAAGGAATGCATTTTTTTGTAATTAAGTCATGGCGTATGTTTGCATGCATGTTTTTGCTTTGCTTACTTTTCAAAGTTAGCTTAAAGTCTAAATGAACAGGCCTTTCAGTGTTCCAGGTCTGACAGCTGTTGTGCAGATACATTAGCATTATCAAGAGTGGTGACAGCAGAGTCACTGCTGCCTCTAGAGCATCTTCTTCATCTTCTTCTACTCTCTACATTGTTCCAAAGGTCAAACATAACTGTGTGTGTAAATGCACACACTCGGGTCAGCGTGTTTGAGTTGATGCTTGGATTAAAGAAGACATTACTGCATGTAACTGTAACGTGTCTCTGTTTGAAATGTATACAATTGATTAAACCTTGTTAAGCCATGTAATGTATTCCCATCTGCCAACTGAAAGCCTTTTGATGCCTGTTAGATTGTTTCTAACTCTATAATTATAGATTATTGTAATTCTTAATCACACTCAGATGTGAGTGTACTTGCACATTTTACCCTCTGTTCTGGTTTGATTGTTGTGGACTTGTTGTAGGTGGTTTCTTTATAAGGGCGGGCAAGGGAAAACAATACACACACATTCCTATTTGACGGGTGTTTGCAATCAGTCTGTCTGAAACTGTGGTCAAGTGCTTTACTCAGGAGAGAGACACTGTAGTGATGAAGCATATGTGCACAACCCTTCATGCCACTTGTGATTCTCCAAACAGTGAGGTGATGATGAAAGACAAGTAATTGCAGCTGATTAAGATATTAGGAAAACCATTCACCCATGCATAATGAAATTATATGCGTCATCGGAATCAGAGCAAACATACTTCAATTAGTTCAATTGATAAAGTCCTTTCATGGAGACGGCATCTCTTGAAAATGCCGCACAGACTTCATTCATCAGACTGGGATTGGTTGAGCGTATCATTGTGGTAAACAATGCTGTATGTCTGAGCTGAATACATGAATAATTGTGCTGTTCGGAACAATATGGCGACTGTCACAGTTGAATCATTATGCTCACTTTTCACTGTTAAAATATCAGTTAGGAACTCCTTAGTGCAAACCCAGGATTGAACAATTCAATGTTTTTGCTCTTTAAAACTGCACTATAGCAGCAGCCCTATGGAAGAAGGCATTGTGCCAGCCTTAGACAAAAGACTGTCAGCCGGTCTTTTGAAGCTTAATCCCGCACAAATCCCACACCCCAAACATTAGTCTCAGCAGCAAGCATATGTGCCATATATTATTGAACAAGATAAACAATAGAAACTACATCAAAAAACAAGCAGGAAGCAGGAGCACGCCGGTGGACCTCTGGAGTGTGCTACAGCTGGCTCCTACCTACAACTATGAACTGATGCAAGACTGAACTAGAAACTCACAAATGCATCTGCTGCACTGGAATTCCAACAGGGTTCTGCTTAAAGTCATGATATTATGTTTACACCAGGTTGCTGTTAGTTCGTTTTGACAATACAGGCATCTAAAGAAGTAGACAGACCCTAAGCCCACGGTGGATTTATCTGAGGTATATGATGACGATGATGATGAATGCTTTTCCTATGGTTGGTCCCCTGCACAATGACACTTCTAAAAATAATAATAAAGAGTGCAGCTAAGTCGTTTCCCTGTTTGAGTTGTGCAGGGACATAATAATTATAACTTTTGTAAGCAGACACGAATGCAAAGGTTTTAATTTTTGATTGCATCACTATGGGATAGGTTTAATAGCAGAGAGAGATCCCATGTATTTTGTCTTATCAAAGTTGTGCGACTATAGTTTCACATCTCTCACCACGTGAACCACAAGTAACTAACCAGCTCTTTTTGTCCCCAGGCTTATTATATGTGCAAATATTCCCATTGGATATTTTGAAGGATATCATTAATTGCCATAATTTTTTAATGTACTTTCTCTATTCCTCAAAATAGGTTATTCATGTTTCGGTACCTTTTAGTTGATTTTATATAGCCCTTAACTACATTGTATCTGCCTCATTAAGTACAATGTAATACACTGTGTATCAAACTGTAATAACATGTAACTAAATAAAGACTCAGGACAGTTACTACCCCCAAGCTGTCAGACTACTGAACTCTCAATAATGCTCCCAACAATACTGAACTCTCAATAATACTGCACTAAATCACTTTACGTAACATGTTTACTGCTGCTGCACTATTTGAATGTACCATGTATGTCACTACCTCACTGTCAACACTAGTTACTACATGTGCAATACTATATCATGTGCAATACAAAATTCACTTGAATTAATTTTACCACCTGTGAAATACTCTACTTACACCTTATTTAATCCTACTGCACCGTTGTATTTTTATTGTACTTATTTTTATTATATGTTTATTAAATTGTTTACTTATTTCTTTTACCATGTACTATTATTGCATGCTACTAGTACTTCTTGACTATCTTAGCGAGTCTAACGGTTCTTCCGATCCAAAGCATTTCATTGCATTTTTAACCTTGTGTTGAACCTGCATATGACAAATAAACAGAAGTTGAAGTTGAAGTGTTCACAATATACGCTGCATTGGGACAATCCAACATCTGTAAAAGTTATGGTGGTTTTAATATTTTTCAAAATGGCCACTTTGTTAAAAGGTTGTTGCGACTATACCCAAAGACCCTACAACAAAACTTGATTGATTTCAGAGATGTCCAGAAAGGACTACCTGAGTTTGGAGCCTGTCGGTGAAAACTTTAGGGGGAGTTTGTTAAAGTACAAAAGCTAATTTTTGGGTGTCAAAATTTTGAACCAAGATGGTCGGGGCCACAATTTAATTTTCTGTGGGGCTCGAGATGCTCTATTGCTGGTTTTCCTATGATGCAAATATTTTGAGTCTTGCTCCCATAGACCCAATGTTTTTTGATTTTCATGGGGGTGCCCTTGAAAATAAGCACCAATAAATGAATCAAATGGTGAGGAGAAACAACTCCCTACTTTGCTTTGCATTGTTGTTTAGCTTGTTGTTTAAAGGTGATGAACATGATTCATAATCCCCAAAAGTCAGAAAGTTATGGCTTCTCTCTTTACGATGGATGTGCGGAAATGTACATTTTGTTTGCCAGAAATTATGTTACAGTCCTGCATTTGTTCCTTTCAAGTTTTAAGATAATCTGAAATCACAGTTTGTGTTTATATGTAATGTTATTGATGTACCAAATATGATCCCTTGATACCACTGGGGCTACTTTCTCCTGTCCTCAAATGTTCTCTGCAGAGTAACAGTTGAAATGTATTTTATAAGGAGAAGGGTACACAAGCCTTGACGGGGAGGTCACAGGTAAAATTGATTGATAGACTGTCTTTGTTTTTAACTGCTACTTTTATAGGTCATATAAAGGATAATAGAAGTGTGTCAGTCATACCATAGATTTGATTTTTACGGTTCTTCCAAAAGTCGCCAGCCACTAGGTATACCTTTTACCTGTTGTGAGCTCAAGCCTTTACATGTAAGAGAAAGTGTGTTTCAGTATTGTAATACATTGTTCAAATGATTATATAAAATATAAAGTTGTTGTATAAGCCCACTAAACAATATGCTTTTGTCATTGGCCCTTTATTATCTCCCCGTATCCCATGCATCAAGCCAATGGATGTTCACAACATCACAATCTGCCGCTGTCCTTACATGACATCTCTATCTCTTCAGATGTGTGGAAAAAACACTAGTCTGCATTCAGTTATAAAGACAGTCATTAGGCTTGTGCCAGCTCCAAGGTCAAGAGCTTTTTATATAGCTGCCTTTATATACATCGTAAATAGTACATAGTAAATAAGAGGAATGCATTATTCTATAGGAAACACATTAAAAGAGCCATATTATGTCTAGAGTTTTATTTAACTCTTGATTAGAAATTGAGTTTTTATAATTCTGGCATAAAATGCATTTAAGGCCCTTATTTTCCCCTTATGGCCATGCCCACTTCACCATCAAAGGCAGGGCAAACAATGAAAATTAGTAGCACGATATGAACAAAAGCAAAAAAAGTAAAAAAAAAAAACTACAAAAAACCTAAATAAGCATTTTCAGTTCCTGAGAAAGTCAGCATTAGCAAGTTAGCATTATAGGGCCCTGAAAAGCAGAGAATATGATATAGATAGTCATATATAATCACACTATCAGCATACTGACCAAATGAAATTGGAAGCCAACCAAAAAATTCTGGAAAAACCAAGCTGAGTGTGTCATATGCTGCTGCTTACATGTGCTGTCCTTATCTGCCCTTCTAATTTATTCCTCTCTTGGTTGTATCTCCAGTTGAGCTTCAAGCTAAATATATTTACAAAAACAGGATCTGTAATCACATTACAGTTTGGTGCCAAAATAGCGTGGATAATCACTTTTATGTGGGTGGGCCCAAAGTGACATTTCGCTTTGGAAAAAATCAGCAACCCTAAAAAGCAAAAAAAAGCTTTCTACCCACTCTCGTTGATTGACAGGTAATATTGGATGTGGTAAATAAAGAGCAGTGTAAAGACAGCTTATACCAGAGTCAACAATAAGGCAGATTAATAAACAGTCTCTGTGGGCTCACTCTCAAAGAGTTGGGTTTGGTTTCAAGGCACTATGCATTGATTTAATTTAGTTTACCCTATTAACATTATATATTAAGATAAAAAGGTTGGTTATCAATGTACATTATTCAGCGTGTGTTTTAGTCTTGATGTGTCGTGAAGGTCTGATACATAACAATTACATTTTGTGATATATATCAAAGTATGATATGGTTGACCACAGTCAGTCTTAATATCTAGGGTTGTGGGTTTGATACTCGTGCTGGCAGGCAGTCTTTCTGAGAGGAGTCAATGTGAGAGTGAATCATTTTCTGTGTCAGACCTGCAACTAACTGGTCATTGTCTAAAGCAGGGGTGACTATTGAGGAGGGCCGATAACCTGTCGAGATGAGCTACCCAATGAAAACTAGGCTACTATGCAAATCAGCCAATACTATAGTACAATTTAATATACTGTCAAAAAAGGGCTTACTTTTTTATTTATTATGTGTACCTAAACAATTTATACTAAAATATAATGCATCCGTTTCCAAACTCATTGGAAATGCATTCAGTATTGTCTCATCTTTTATGGTTAAAATAAACTTGTATATTAACAAACTCTAGTCAAACTCTGTGTCGTGTAGAAATGACAAACACCCCCTCCCTGTGTTGATAATCTTGCGTCAGACCTGTGTTTGTCTACAGCTCACATGTTTTTGGCCTTTTTCAGTTTCCTCTTTACTTTTCTATACTTGCTGCATTACAAAACAAAGTCAACGTCAAATCAAGCTGAAGCTATAGTAGAGCAAATCATTTCACTCCAGCAGGCAGGGGGTGCATATCAATTTCTGACCACATATTGTGAGTTGAGCCCATGTGAGGAGCTGGGAAAGAGAAAAGGCATTTATACAGGAATCCCATTGGACCAACCAGAAGTGGTTATTATAAAGAGCATTTTGTTTTCTTAGTATGACACTGATTACCTGGTGGAAAGGCAAATGCTATATTTTGTAGCTTAAATATGTAGGTTTGCCACACCCAGCTAAAATAATACATTCTCAGCAGCTTAGAGGTTATCTCATTGCTTCATATTTAGAACCCTCAAAGATGCTTTATAGTTGTATTATTCATTCACTCCACAGTCACACACTGGTGCTGGTAAACTACCTTGGTAGTGTAGTGTCTGAAGCCCCACTCGAGCCTATACATTCCTGAAACATCTGGAGTTGATTATCTTAGGGAGTTTTCCTATGGATTGTATAAGGAGGCTACGCAGCTCTCCTTTGTGTTCCTTACTATTGGCTTCGAGGCACCCAGACCCTGTCTGTAATTGGGCCTTACTCTGCTTTATAATAAACTATATTATTCTACCAGAGCATCTTTGAATGATTCTCTAACACTCTACATCAGCTAAAAGAACCAGTCAGGTGAGCGAGCCTTGTGTGGGGCCAGATACCACAGTAGCCACAGCTGCCCTGGGGCACACTGACGGAGAACAGCCTCACCGACCACCACCAATCACACAATCACGTTCATCCATCGGCAATGTGGGTTAAGTGTCTCGCCTAAAGACACAACAATAGTATGCACAGTTTCGAGCTGGATTTGAACCCCCACAACTCAATCTCAAGTCAATATGGACATCTATGCTTTGTCTATTGCCTTTTCTATATTAGATCATATTATTGGGGGTTGGATTGCAATGAGCTGCATAGTGTTGTTAAATGTGAATTGCAGCTATATTGTCCCCTTGAGTTCTTTGAAAAAAAGAATTATTACGTTAAAATACTATAGAATAATTAAACCTATGAAACCAGCTTTGGCTATATAAAACATGGTGGTAGTGTTTGTAGTGGTGCATGGTTGCAGAGGATATGAGGTGGGTTAGTGTCTCGCATTGGGGACATTAAACTTTATTGGATCCCAACAATGTAATTTTCTGCCTCAGTTCAGACCAGGATTGCTTCAGAAACTGCAACATAGCAACAGTGCATGCTTGTAATATCATAGAATCTATTTGCATAAAATGGTCAATTCATTTAAAACGTTCAACAGCAAAAAGCAACACAGGAGCTCTATATCTGTGTCAACGAGAGGTTTGGACTCAAAATTTACTTCAATGTGACTATTAGAGACTAGTCGATTGCCCAAAATCAATATATATATTTATATTACAACCAGTATCCTTAACCATTACAGCTCTGTTTTATACCTCCATAAAAAATGCCCACAAGTCAGAAAGACATTGCACCTACTCCGTACTGTGTAGCCAACGGTCCTCTCTTTTACAAGTTAATCAATATTACAGCTACAGCCCTTCAATAACCCATCACACCCCTTTAAACGACTGTTCAACCACTCCCTATACCACGGCCGAGATAATTTATTACATGGACATTGGTGACCTAACCCCCAATGGGATATTCATTACATTTAAATGGATCAAATATGATTTCAAAGTTATTCAGTTGGTTATTGTCAACATGTCTAGCAATTTAGAAATTCAGTATAAAATGTGTAAGTTGTTGCATATTTTACAGTTTTCACACAAGCATAGAGGAACCATGTTTGGAACACCTGAAGCAGAAATGACATCGTTGGCCACACGCAATCAAGTTTTATGTCCCAAACGTGAGCCACTAACCCAGCTTGTGTATATACTACTAAAACAGCAATGCAAAGATAATGTGACTGCATGTATGGAACTGTGCATCACATGATGACTAGCTGCTGACTATTTTGTAAATATGTTTGCTATTCTTAGATTTTGTGTTTGTAATCACCTTTTTTTGAAAGAACAAAATGCCAGAGTGGCCATTTTGTAGCCATTTGTCTTTAGTATTTTTGAAATTGCATCACTCTTAGTTTAAAGTAAGTAATATAGTTCTATGTATAGTTCATTTTTTGTTGTCCAACCTTTACCAATCACAAATTAGGGACACTTTTGGCTGACAGAGTAAGTGTTTTTCATGCCCAAGTATTCCATCCATCCATCTTCTTCCGCTTATCCGGGACCGGGTCACGGAGGCAGCAGTCTAAGCAGGGATGCCCAGACTTCCATCTCGCCAGACACTTCCTCCAGCTCTTCCGGAGGAATCCCAAGGCCTTCCCAGGCCAGCCGAGAGACATAATCCCTCCAGCATGTCCTTGGTTTTCCCCGGGGCCTCCTTCCCAAGTATTGTATTACATCATTAAACTGATTATACTAAAATATCAAATTGATGTAAAAGCCCACTAAACAATATGCTGTTGTTATTGGCCCTTTATTATCTACCCCTATCCCATGTCTTGATCTATGAGCATTCTCTCTTCTCTCCGTGTTTGAGTTCAAGTCAGGGCCACAACGGATTTTGGCATTTACATTTTGCATCACCATTTGTTGCATCTCGCCCTAAGCATCTTAATGGAGCTTCATCTGAGCTGTCGAACCAGTGAACCTTAAAAAAGCCAGGCAAAGTGTCACAGCTGATATGAGACTGGTTTATTATTGAACTGCCTTGTCTGGAATGAAAATACAACAGCTGTCTCTACTGCATATTTGACTGTTGAAGCCAAAAGGAAGGTGTTGCCTACAATCAAAACTGTGTTGTTTGAAGGTTGTGAAAATGGATTTATTCAGTGATAAATGCCGCTAAGTTGTTTTGATGGAAGCCTGTCCCAGCAACTATGGGCTTTTGTTGGGGTACACTAGTCTAGACAATGGGGCGGAGACAGAATCATAGACAACCATTTCAGTCTTACATTCATTAACTATAGGGTCTATTACGAGTACAGAGACCCATGGTAACACAATGAGAACATACAGACTCATGAAGCATAATTGTTTTTTTTCTGTGCCAATCAGCATATTTGTTTATATTTTAATACAGTCATCTGAGACCAATATGTTGCAGAAGGTTATAGCAAATAATCAATACTTGGTTCATTTAATATTACTAGGATTTCTTCCTTGGCAGAATAATCAGTGCAGCGTTCACGGTGAGGTCAGGGCTGGATGTATCACTGTAAAGCCTCAGATCTGGTAGAGCAGGTGTTTGGCGACAGGATGAAGAGTGTCTGGATAGTTGGAACTGAGGAGAGCTCTGACACAAACAGACTCTGACCATCTGCCCCAGCTCTTAAAACTGAGAAATACACTGTGGACAGGTGACAGAACAGGAAGTTACTCTCTTTTGCAGTGACTGGGTTTGTAAAATTACAAAATGCTTCTAAAATGCACTATAACCCACACATTAGCAGCATATTACCTGGTTTGACTACTTCTCGAAATACCCTACTTTCATGAAATGCTCCAATATCAACATTTTCCATTTTCCATTAATTTATCTTATAAATGCATATTCATACTCATTTTGTGCAGTTATTAAGATTGTATGCATAGCTTTTGACTCATCTGTGCAAACAAATAACATTACGTCCAAATCAAAGTGGGCCCAAGGTAACACCCTGTTGTTATCCCTTTTATTAAAACTGCCCTAATGTGAATATTACCCTCTGCATTATTTTAATTATTGTTTATTGCTCCTACATAGTATAACATAGCAATAGTCATAATGATTATGTATTGCAGCTGCATTGCCTGTATTTTGTTGATCAGTTTCAATGTGGCTATTACAATTTTTTTATACACTACATTAACAAAACTTCAGAGTCAGTGTGATCCAGAGTTGTTGTGGGGTGAATGAAGCTTCCTTGCAAGGATGAATGTCCCTGGAAGTCACGGGTGAAGTCGCAGGTCTCACACAAATCACACATTGCTGTAGGCGGGAGCTCTGTGAAGGAGAAATGTGACCAAACAGTGAAAAGTTGCATAGTATTGCTTGAGCAAACGGGCTTGACCTGATCTGATATTGAAACTCGCATAGACAAGAGTCACTATTGTTTTATATGTATGTATGTATGTATTTTAAATGCCCAAAACGCTCGACTGAGTACTGTCTACCAATTTACCAAAACCAAGAAATACAGTTCAGCCCGCAACAATGGAAACAGTTACTGGCACCATCCCTGATTAGATAAACCTCTGGGACTTGCATTATACAAATGGCTGAATCTACTTTCTTTGTTGGTGTTTTCTTCAATCCAATTTTTACTGTTGTGGAGTTATGATTTTCTGCAATTCAAAGTGCCTCTTCAGAGAAATCCACAGACTTCTCTCTGCTTCCATTTGAGTGTTAATACTATTACTGCTTCCACTCTGCCCGGGCCCGGAGTGAAACTATACGATCCCAAATAAAATCAAACTAAACCAAGTCTTCATTTCCTGCATTGATTGAATGTTTAGAGAAAATCTACACTGCATTCTGAGAGTTACAGCCCATATGTCTCCTACAGTATCTGTGAGCCATATCCAGAAAACTGGGCTGTGTATTACCAGCACAGATGACATGAACTAGCATCTACACAGGAAATAAAAAAAATAAATAATAATAATCTCTTTCAACCATGTCAATATTGTTCCAACTTACCTACTTTATGTTTTGTTTGCAGAGATAGTCCTCTGCATCCCTTGATGTAGCGGGTTATGTGAGCTTATGTTGACTTCAATAAGGTTTTATTTATTATTTGCTGGTACACACACTTAATAACACTGAAATAAAATGTTCATTTGTTTACAAAAAGGGATAAAGCAATACTATAAAATGGATTGTGAATGTAATGAGTGTTATTTTGGTGAAATGGAAGTGCTTTATTTTGAAGGGTACGATACAGAAAATGTTCTTGCTTTTCAACCGCCATCTTGACTTACGAAAAAATGTATGCTATGTTAATACCAGCCTGTTCTTGTTCTCAATGCAAAATGAAACAGTAAACGTTCAATCTGAAAGTTGAAAAAAGGCATCTGGACAAGGTTTTGATTGCAGACCACAGAGGTGAGTTTCAGCTGAAACTAGGGAACAATAGAGAGAGGGAGCTCCATTAGCAATTGATAGGGATGTCCATTAGCATGGTAGGGCACAAGCCCATCCAACAGGTGTTTACCACTCCACCAAGTATCAGCCTATAAATCTCAGCTCACCCACCTTTCTAACCAGAACTGAAGAAGTCTGCTGGACTGGCAGATGAAAGCTTTTCAACAATCAAAACCTTGTCCAGATGCCCTTTTTCA
>JAVQKC010001512.1:0-11813 GCA_036025475.1 Philypnodon macrostomus
ACGAACTCCTGATGTAGTGAGAAAGGGATCTGACAAGTCTCCCTCAGCCCGCACCCTGCATGTGGTTTTTGAGTAAAGGTCCATGAGGATGTTTAAATATTTTGATGGGACTCCAATGCCTTGAAAGAGCTGGCAGAGAGCATTCCTGTCCAGGGAGTCGAAGGCTGCCTTGAGGTCAACATAAGCTGCATACAGGGGTTGCCGGAATTCACGCCTTTGCTGGGCAAGGATGTTTATTGCCAGAATGCAGTCTGCTGTAGACCTGTGTGGGGTAAAGCTAGCTTGCTGGAAGCGGCACTTTGTAAGAAGCAGGGGCCGAATGCGTGCCAGGATAACTGCGGTGATCACCTTGCCGGGGACAGAGAGTAGTGTGATTGGTCGGTAACTCGCTGTGCACCGACGATTGGTCGTTTGGTGTGTGGTTTTATTCCTGCATTTATGTCGTGATTTTTCAGTGTTCTTTTATTGGTTCAGTTATCCCCCGGATGGTGTGGGGGCATGGCTAGTCTGATAGACCTCTCCAGTCCATGAGGCTGGCCATGCCTGGGAAGAGCAGCTGATAAAGGCGCATCACAGTACAGTAAAAACATCTCCTACTACTATTGTCTGACAAAATTAAATATAATAATCATTATATAACAAGAAGACAAAATTAATCTGCTAAACCTAACTGTGTAATGCACTGCAGATGTGCGCATATGTTTGAAAGACTGACACATAGATTCAATACTAATACTATATACAACTTTTACTAATTAATGTATAAAAAAGTAATTCATCATCATCTTCAGGTTAAGAGCTCAGTTACTTACTTTGATACAAGTACTGATGCAGCATCTCTGGGAGTATCACTTACAACAAGATAAGACTGCAATCAATAAAACAATGGTTCAGTACTCTTGCATTCAGACTACAATTATTGAATATATAAATTTACAAACATTGACAGAACTTATGGCACAAGTAATAATACAATAACTCTTGCCTTCGCGATGGCTAGAATGCGATCCATGATAGGCTCTTTGGCTTTGCCACCTTCACTCTCCAGATGCCCATCCAATCGAGAGAGGTCAAAGGGTATCAGGCAGGTCATTGACAGCCACAACAACAGCATGTAGCGGGTTTCCCAGGTCTGAAAGAATAATAAAAGGAGGGGTGATAAACAATATTAACTATAATCAGGTCAAAAAAAGGACCTCACCTCACTGTCTTTGGGATCTTGTCTCAAAAGCAGGTCCAGAACAGGCTGCACGTCAGCTACCTCGTGAGGAAACAGCTGCATGAAGATCTTATAGCCCCTCACCTTGAGTTGGAACAGGGTGGTTACAAATGTAAACGTTGGGTTTCACGCACTATTCACATATGACATGTTCTCTGTATATACATTTTACTGACCTTGCAGATTATGTAGAGAAACTTGAAGCTTAAATTAACTAATGATGGGGGAGATTTCTCGCTTTTTATCATTTCCAGCAGCATGTTTACCATCCAATCTATAAAGAATAGAAGCACTTAAACTCCGTATGTATAAAACAGCCAACGTTATAGAGAAGAATGTTTAATAACATGTACCAAGATGCGGGTCTAACAGGTGTGGTTGTTCCTGATATCCATTCATTATTACTGAAAATGAGAGGCGGGAGGGTGATGAACAGCAAGAATAATACATGACCTGAAGGATTTAGTTGTTTAGTGGAAGTAAGAATCTCACCCAAAAACTTCTGCATCGTCACCTCAGTAGCCACTATATCTCCGTGAATTTCTGGCAGACTAGAAATGATAACTTTGGTCTCATCGCGCTCACTGAAGCCTGCAGTTTTAATTATTATTTCCGATTCACCCCCTTCACCACCATTGTCCCTCTCTGGTAAGGCCATTTTTTACCAAACCGTCTTTAAAAAAGGTGTTATTATTTTCTGACCTAGCTTGCTGCAATTAGCATTTAAGTCAAACGTGCACACAAAAGATGTTACGCATTGAACAATATACCACGTTGGTCCAAAATGCAGGGAGGTAAAAAAAAGAGTATTAAGCAAAACGAAATTACTTAAAATGACATAACTATGAACAATTCTTCCCAAAGTGTGCGGGTTGTTATGTTCACGCCCATCACTGGTATGGCAGCCGAGAAGGCACAACAGACTAGTCACGTGACAAGCGAAAAGCGCGTCTTCCGTTGAGAATGGTCAAAATCATCAAATTATTTACCACTAAAATAACTGGTTATATGTAATTAAACAGACGAACACTTTAATTCTTTATAATTGTAGTTTATTCCAATAAGCCATTTTGTCATGTTTTGAACTCCCAAGAATTTACAATAAAATAAGGAATGATGCTACATATTTTCTACATACATACATATTAAAACGGTTGTACTAAAATTTTACATAATTAATAATTGGTCAAAGTAAACAGAGTCAAAGAATCCATACCAGTGAACTTAAAAAAAAACAACAACGTTTTACTCATAAGCGTTTTAAAGAACCCACTAAGACTAGGTTTTAGTGCAAATTATTTAATATTTAATAATTTATTATTAGTTAGCAAACCAGTGGGGCAGAGTGGTAGACTCAGCCACTTACACTGGACTGATTTGACATCCACAATGTACACCTGTACATTTTAAGACTATTGCAGTAATTCTTTCATTATTCTTATTGAAGAGCCTCTGTAACCACCACCAAAGTGGTTCCAGTGATTCAGATAGTGGAAGAGCTGGTAAAGTTGGTGTCTTTGTGCAAAACCTGGTGCCTTAGGAATTTTATCATGGTACGCAGAATAGAAAGAATTATTAAAGCCTCCAAACATTCCTGCAATACCCAACTCAAATTCAGAATGACCGTAATAGGAAGCTGGGTCAAAGATGACTGGGCCCTCTGCACATCCAGCCACATTGCCGCTCCATAGGTCTCCATGAAGCAGAGCAGGGACAATCTCCACATCTGTGAAAAACTGTGAAATCTTTAGCTGGAAAAAAAAATACCACAATTTCCATAGGTCAGTGAATATAGTCCATAGGTCAGTGAATAGAGCCCATAGGTCAGTGAATAGAGCCCACATAGTGTTTTGTTTCACACAGCCAAAAAGAGCTACCTGTAACTTGGCCCATAATTCCATAGCTTCTCTATCTCCATAAGACTTTTCTACCAGATTAAGCTGATGCCCCAGCCTCTGTCTGGAGAAAAATGTCACCCAGTCCTCTTGCCAGTTGTTATCCTAAAAAAGAATAGACAATATTTAGTGTTGCAATGTTATTACATTTGGCATACACTTCTTTTATTACCTGTGGTAAATACCCACAACATGTAGGAACATCAAACCCAAATGTAGCCACTCCGTCTGGCTCCACCTGTCCTGCTCCTTTTCCTACATTTACATAAACAAATACAAATGCAATAATGTGTTTCGGTCCCCAATTTAAAATATATATTATTTCACTAAGCTACATCTATAAAATGTAATGCATTACCCACTGTTTGCTGCTCTTTATTTAGTTTTCCCAACTGAGTCTTGTTGTAAAGATGCATGTCTGCCAGTTGTTCTCCAAGGGCGCTTGATTGTCTGCATGAAGTTAAAAGCTTTTTTATGAAAAGCAATATAAAAACTTGAATTTTTAATTATGCTAACAATGGTTTCAATACATACATCTCTTACCTGGAGAGACTTTTCATGTCCAGATGTTCCATCACAAATACACATCCTCTGTCGAGCTCAATCACCTTCACAGGCTTCGGGACTTTAATTGTTGATGTCTTTAAAATGGCTTCAAGGCTGGCCATTTCACCATCAAACATCAATTTGGCCTAAATACAATAATGTTACATCTGTGTGTTAACAGTATCGACATTGTAATTAAGCAGTACTGTTAAGCGCTTTTATTATTTAATGTCAACAAAACACGAATACCTCGCTCTTGTGATTTATTTTGACGAATATTCTCCCGTTGTCAATGTCATAACTCTGGCCCTCACTGATACAGCCGCCTCCTGAATGACCAGTGGACTTGAGCAGTGTAGAACCCAGCTCTTTCTTTAGTTTGGCTTCCATCCTCGTTTTTACTCCAACTTTAACTGGATATTACACTGCGTAAATACAGCAGTAGTTTAATCCATGCGTCTGTTATGGTTCCTGACTCTTGGCCAATCAGGTGTCTTGTTGCTCAGTCTGAGAGTTGGCCAATTAAAAACGAGATATGAAAAAGTGACTGTCTTTGTCCAATTATATGAACGCACTGTGATCACGTGTGTTTCACCATGGTGCCAAATGAGGCTTTAGGCTATACTATGCTTGCTAACTGTTGTCGCTGGATTAAAACCCCGCTTTGTCCTTGTGGACAAAGTGAAATGAGCAAGAATGACATATGTCTGCTGCTCGGCGCGACTGGCGTTGGAAAGACCCTGCTGTTAAAACGTTTGCAACATATCCTGTGTTTTATAGAGTTATGTGGCTGCAGTGTTGGGCTAATGTTGTGCATGGCTATACCATGTACATACTTATTGCATTGAAATACCCATGCTTGAATATTTCTCTTAACATGCTTTTTACGACTTAGTGTGCATGGGTTTGACGAGCTTGGGCCCCCTCCCTCCACTCTACAGACGGTAAGTAGCATTTCTGTTTTAAAGTATGTAAGTAATTTGCGAACTACTACTAATTAGGCAATTTCTTCTCAGGTGGGAACCAACCTAATAGACATCCCGCTAAAGAGGAGAAAAAGAGTGACTTTGAGGGAGCTCGGGGGCTGTATGGGTCCTATATGGCAAAGTTATTATAGTGACGCCTCTTCAGTAATTGTAGGTCCCTCTACTTTCTATTTGTTTTACCTCAATCGATGGGATTCAAATAATGTTTGAATGCGTCTTCTAGTTTATGGTGGACTCATCCAACACCGCTCAGATATCTTCATCCTGTATCCAGCTACTGTCTGTGCTGGCTGCTGAGTCTCTTCATGGTGTATCAGTGCTACTAATATTTAACAAAAGGTACTCTTGTGACCTGCACATTTCTTAGTTTTATGACTAAATAAATTGGTATTGTATTTCTCCAGGGACACGCCTTGTCTAATGAATCTTACTGAAATGAAGTCACTTTTCCGGTTGGAAGACATCATTGCATCTGCCACTCAACCAATCACCACACTGGAACTAAGTGCCTCCTCTGGACAAGGGCTTCCAGAGGTGCTGACCTGGCTGGAGTCGGTCACTGTCAAGTGAACATTTACACTGTGTATACTTGTTCAAAGTGTTACCTTCAGAAATATTGGTATCACCAGCGAAAACAAAATCTATTTATATGCATTTTTTAGATTGATCAGCTGTCTTTTGTTTTTTGTTAAGGGTGAATGAACTGAATCTTGACATAGCAGACTTTTGTACCTCTGTATTATCATTTCCAATGTATTTTTTATAGTTCTATTTTTGTATTTAAATCAATCAATTTTTTTGATACTGGTCATTTCCTGATACTGGTCATTTCCTGATACTGGTAATTTCCTGATACTGGTAATGCAGCATACCAGAAGGGACTGTAATATTCATAATACATCAAATGTACTGGACCATGTTTCATAGTGACTTTGTGTCCAATCAAATGAAAGACAATTAAACAAAACAGTCAAATAAAACCAAAGCAAAAGATGGCATAATGTTGTAATTTTGATGAGTCAGTGGTTCACAAGCAATGAACAAAATGAACACATCTCTTTGATTATAGCATATCATTTACCGTTTGTAGTGTTCAGAAACTATAACATTCATTATTCAGGCACCTCAGTATGTCAGATATAATGCACTGTATATGTAAATGCTGTGTTATCCATTTAACTCCAAATGCACAGTGTTTTGTAGGAGAAATTCAATGGAATTAATAAAACATTAGGGATGCTAAGCAAATCTCTGGACAAACAAATGCAATTTTCCAGTTGATATATGGGCAATAAAACATGACAAAAATTGTGCTTTTGAATATTGTTGCATCCAATACCATTTCAACTTCACAGAAAAGTTCATGAAGCTATTTTTCTGATAAAAAGCTGGCACCATTGTTTAGTCTCTTCCATTCAGGATAAGGCTAGGAAAAGCTCTGTCCCAGGCTAAGAGTTACACTATCAGATAACATAATGATTAAGAGTAGTACATGGTTGCAGATGAGTTTGTTCTATAGCCACACTGCATATCATTCCACTTTTTCAGTTCTTTAGTCATTTCTCATAAGAAGGGGTTTTGATTGGTTTGTGCGGCCTGTGATCCCTGAGAGCTGCCCGACAGTGGCAGCAGGGGCTCAGGCAGGGTCCCCAGCAGGTTTAGGCTGGGCTGGGCGGGATGGGTCAGGGAAGAGGGGAGGCTGGCGGGCTGATGGCTCATAGGCAGGGGCAGCGAGGCACTATATGGAAGAGAGGCGTTATTGGGAGCAGCAGAGATTGAGCTCATTTGATTCAGAGAAATCTTGGGCTGCTCTGTTTGGAATGGATTATTGACCGACGGGGCACTCAGACCTACAGATAAATGAAAAACAGGGAAAAATAGTTATGCTTTTGTAAATGTACATGTTGGATTTGAGATACTTGTACAATACCTGACAAAAAAGGGTTGTTGGTCTTAGTTTGGGAACTTAGTGGAATTAAACTGTCCAGATTTACAAGTGAGGCTGCTGCAGGATCGAGGAATGACTCCGGCGTCTGACATCTGCGAGTGCTGGAGGGAGGCAGGCTTTCCCTAAGTCCAGCCAGGTCAAAGAGCTCAGGACTAGCTGCTTCTCCTCGTCCATTTACTAGACCTCCATCCATGGCTTCATCAAACAGATCCCCATCTAAACAAAGTGTAGACAATGTAAGACAGTGTAGTAAGAATAAAAAATATAAAATCACAAACCTGATGGACTTCCAGTTCGAGGAGAGGATTCCCTTACTGCTCCTTTGACTCTTTCTGATGGTGCTCCAAATGGATCTACTTCCAATGAGGCAGCACAAAAACATTTTGTAACTAAATTATTAAATTGGTGCAAACTTTCAAATTTAGATTTAGTATACAGTATATACAAACCTGCGTTGCCAGAGTATGCCCATGCTCTGCTGTTGGAGGCAGGGACACTGTCATGTGGAGCATCCCATGGATCAGCAGAGGCCTGAACTGGCTCCCACGGGGGAGGGGGGCTGGCCGGTGGTGCCATCCATGGAGAATCAGGCCTTGACAAGTTGGTGCCATCTTCTTGAATAAAATCATGATACAATACACACATATACAATGTATAATACATTAAATGTATTATGTAAAAACATAGAAATGTATGATAAATTTATTTTAAAAAACTGACCCAGTGAGTCCCAGGGATCCCTGACTCCACCACGGGCAGCTGCATGGTAATGGTCCCTAGAGGGCGCACTTGAGGGCACTGCAAAAACATCTACCAGGTCCATAAAGGCTGTCTGAGTAAAAATACAGACATATGTAAATACTACACAATAATTTATGACACATTTATAATTTACATCCAGGTGAAAATAGTTTACTGTGAAGATGATGCTCTGGTCATTGTTAAAATAAGACTGGCTCTTAAAAACCCCATTTAAGATAGTTCATACCCCAGTAATTCATACCCCGCCTTTAGACTCCATCTCACGTTTGCTTTCTTCAAGAGCCCTCTGCAGCATCGAGTCGTCTCCTTGGCGACTCAGCTGTTCCTATCAATGAACACAAATAAAACCTTTGGCAAAATTCACATCTCTTACAGCATGTTTTGATACTTACAATGGTAGAAGAAAGCAAGACATAATCAACAGATGAAAATACTAATTGGCACTAAATGAGGTTTCACATGCTCTGACCTGTTGGTGCTCCTCTTTGCTCAAACTCAAGGCTAACTGAAGCTGTGCATCTTCATCAACGTCCGTGTTGACAGGTGTACGCTGGACTGGCTGAAAAGGACAAACGTAAGCCACTGAAGGACAATGGTTTAACCTCTGCAAAAGTCTGCAAGTCTCCAATGCCAACCCAGTGTCCAAGATATTGTTTGTAATATCATAGTACAGGTCTTGGTGCAGGAGAGCTCATGATGTTAGTGGAATAGATAGAAAGTTGCAGCGTATTGGATTAGTCCCTACTGATACAGTTACATTGCTTTTTAAGGCAATGAAGTCCACAGGAAGCAGAGTAAGCAGTACATGCACTTGTCTTTATGGGAAAGGTACCCACTAATTTACAACTACCTTCTTTGTATGCTCCTTGCTGAGGCTCATTGCGATTTGAAGCTGCGTCTGTTCATCAATATCCACAGCTGGAGGTGGCTATAGAGTCAAGTAGGAATGATTTAGAAGAAAACTAATCAAAGGTCCATTAAAGATCACAAGGACCGGAGATTATTACAAAAAATACAGAAACATAACAATGATCAAATATAAGTAAACCTCAATTTGATCATCTAATTCAAAGCAGTTTTTGAACACACAATCAGTTATGCAGTAGACACCACGCCCCCATGCAGGACACTCAGGACAACAAAAACTGTCCTTGGCCACAAAAGCTGACTGGTGCCTTAGGACTGGATCAATGAATGCATCCTGTCTGGCTTCTCACTCTTTCAGCAGCTTCCTTGCTCCTCAGCATCACTCACACCGATTGGTGAAATTGCCATTATTGGCCACATCGGAGACGGTTGATGATATCACTTTCTAAAGCTTTCAGGGAAATGGCAGCCCATAGTGGTGTTTAATGGCTCATGACAGATGGTGTCCGAGCATGGGGGGGATTTCATGTTTTACTACAACATTACTACATACAAATGAACTGTGGGAATGGTTGAGATCCATGTGTTAGAGATATTGTTCCAAATGCATGAGATACCTTTTCACTTTCCTCTCGGCTCATGGCCAGGGCCAGCTGCAGCTGAAGCTCCTCTTCTCCACTGGTCTGGGGCAGGGCTTGTTCTATGTCTGGGGCGAAGCGAGAGGAGGAAGTAGAGGCTAAAACAAAAAAAAGGATAATGTGAAACAAGTGTACATACCAAAAAATATATTTTCAGGCTCTCTGAAAAAATCTCAATGGTTTATCAATACCACAGACACAGGTTGAACTGGATGAGGTTCAACTCTTTAAATAGCTGCATTTTATCTCAATTTTGGAATATAATATTATAGTTCTATAGTAAGTATTCATTTATTGCTTTATTTGCTTGTATGGATACTATTTTAAGCTTGTACCCAATTTTAAGAATACTGTTAGTATTAATTAGTGTGTCAGAATTGATTATTTCACAACCCTTGAAGGTAGTGAATGGGGCTTGCAAAGGAAGAAATATTGAGAGAAACAAATAGAAATGTTTCTGCATCCGTACAGAGCATCTACTGCCTGTGCATGTTAATTTCACTCCACGAACTGTTGTTTGGGGCATTTGCTGGCATTGCTTACCACGGTCTGCCTAACGCGGCCTGCTCCAAGAACAATGGCCCGCCTGTGTGCGAGTCAGGCCGGTGGAGGGGGGAGAGGAATGGATGGGTTGGAGAGGGGCCTATACCTTATTACCCCGAAACTGGGTGGGTTCCAGGGCAGATTTTGGCAGCAGGGAGGGGTTCCAGTGTACCAGTCGGGGGCCAGGCTGTGGGTCACGGGGCTAAAAGAGGGCAGCGGGACACACATTGGCAAATCAAGGTTTCGGAAATCAATCACTTCCACTGTGCTGCCCCTAAATATTGCGTTTGTGCTGAGATGCTTGTTGGCAATTAGCTGGTGCCAACCGCCTGACCCCCACCCACACCACCCCGTCAGCATTTTGTCCACTTGTCTCTTCAGACATTGGGGCTTTTGAAAATTCAAACCCGTTTACTTCTTTTTCCATAGTAATTTTTCATTTTTTTTTGTCTATTTGTGTATATAAGAAATGAATGAAAGTACAAAATGTTTCAGTTAAACACTGGAGCAAATAGATCAATCTTTCAATCAGCTGCTTAAAAATGGAGATGAAGTCTATGATTATTGTAGGAATTAAGCGTGAAGAGCTGCCATCGGCTAAAACAGAGGGCCTTCATGGATCAAAAGCATTCATTTTTATAATAATAATGCATTACATACAGCGCTTTTCTCAAGACTCAAAGATGCTTTACATTACATTATTCATTCACTCCACAGTCACACCCGTTGGTGGTAAGCTACTTGTGTAGCCACAGCTGCCCTGGGGCACACTGCCAGTCTGCACCTACAGCCCCTCCAACCACCACCACATTCATTCATAGGCAATGCGGGTTAAGTGTCTTAAGGGAGCGTGTGCTTGGTGCTCGAACCACCGACCCTCTGGTTGAAGGGCGAGCGCCTACCCACTGCACCACTGCCGCCCAAGAATTTTGTGTCTTCATCTTGGCAAATGATAAATATAAAAAGATCTATCCAGTAAAAAGATGAATAAGAGTATCTTTTGAGATGAAAAGAGGCAATAAAATGATCAGATAACATCTGCGGGCAAGATTGTGCTCACACCATGAAGCAGGCCCCAATGATCAAAGATAAGCATAGATGTGGCACTGTTGTAAAGCCACAATTGGGCTACTGACTAACGCCTTGGAATAAACACACAAACCACACATCTGTTTAACATTTTGACACAACCTTTACAAGATGGCACAACCTGTAAGATACTTCTGAGTTTAAGGAAGTTACCCGACTGATTACTATAGCCACGATTGTCGTGGTGTGACGTGACAAATAAACATTAGTTGTGCTTTCACTTGTGTTAAGAACAATGCAAACGGGGGCCTCTGCTCTTTTGAAAATCCAGTTTGGTTAACCTGCCTGAAAACTGACAGGAGAATGACAGGAATGTTGAAGTCAGATGATAGGTACAGGAAAAATTATATTATTATCAAAAAACTGTTATCAAAACAGCAAACCGAAACAATAACAATTACTTAAAACTAGGCTAAATGTATTGACTGATTCCTATTGATCTCTTGCTTTAAACGTATGACTTTAACACACACTTTGACACACCACGAGCCATTTATCTGAACATATTGCATGTTACATAATGGTGGAATACATCAAGGTTAGGCCTTTGCCATATGTCTTAAATAAGGTTGTACTGCAGCAAAACAAAAAGAGACCCTAAACCATCCATACAATTGTGAAATAAATCCTGGAAATCCTTAAAGCCGTATCCGTTCTCCTAAAATAAGAAATTAAGTCATGTTTTTATTAATGTCTTATTATAGTAAACTGGCTTTAATAAAATGTACAATTTTAAACTCGTATACAAAAGTTATTATATCGGCGAAACAAAAAATATTATGGAATCACGTTCGCGTCCGCAGGTCCTACGTGTGAACGCGATAACTCAAACCGAATTGCCGGATCAGTTTCAGATTTTACACACATTTACATATCATAAAGACGCCAAACTGGATTGAATTAGGTACTTCTATAATGAATACTCATTATGTAATTAATTCATAAATTACCTAAAGCTGTGAAAGCAATAACTAGTAATGATAATAAGTCTTTGCCGAATCTTTTTCAATTTTTGCACACAGTTACATATCGTGAAGACGCAGAACTGGAATGAGTTTGGTACTTCTACGATTAATGACAATTAATTAATTTAACAAACTAATACCCTGATGCACTTTTATCTAGCCAATAATCCTGCTGAACATAAACAAAATTGCATGAATTTTGGCACATTGATCCGGGCTAGTGTATATTTAATGTAGATAGGCACATTACAGAGGTCAAATAAAGAATGCCTCTATAGCGCCCCCATGTTTATGACCCCTATGGGACCCTGGACACACTTACTTTGGCAGAGAGCAATGAAACTTGGTACAGTGA
>JAVQKC010001522.1:0-22373 GCA_036025475.1 Philypnodon macrostomus
AGCCAAAGACATTTCATTGAGTTGGCTTATCATTTCTCTCCTGCTGACGCCACATCCACCCGCGCTCCTTAATGCGTTGTAGCACAATAGCCTTGGGAAAATAGGTGAACTGTTACAACACGCGTGGGTTTAGTAAACACTGGAGCATACAGGTGGTAACATACAGCAGTCATTGTTCATCTCCACTGAGACCTGCTGTACATGTAGATAGGGCCATATACACACATTGTAATGCATGGGGAATCCCACAAGGTGCACTAGTGGAATAAGATGCCATGTAGACAGAGGAGTGAAAAGGAGTGGTTTGGTTTATCATATATAAAAGGACAGCCAGGACAAATAGTGACCAGAGAATTACTGTAGAGGAGATCTGCACCAACAGTGGCTCAGTAGTAGGTGGTCGTCCTTTAACAGATCACCTGTAGTCTGAATTGTTGTGTCCTTGGGCAAGACACTAAAATTCACTATGCATGACTGCAGTGGCAATTGGTGTTTGGTGGTGGTCGGAGAGGATGAGGCACACAGTGGCAGCCACATCTCTGTAAGTGTGCCCCAGGGCAGCTGTGGCTACAGAAGTAGTTTCCGACAACCAGGATGTGACTGTGGAACTGTGGAGTAAATGAATAATGCAATTAAGCGTCTTTAGGAAAGCACTTTGTAAAATCAATGCGATATTGTTATGCCTGCCTCTGGTTCCGGAAGTAAAATTCCTGTTCATTTTTGACATAGACTGAGTTTAAAAGATCGATGGAGGCTAATCAGCTACGTGGTAACTCACAATCACATTTTTTTCCAATCAAAAAACTTGTAAGTAAAGTTTTCATACTTCATCTTTTTTAATTGAAAATAATTAAACAGGAAAGATGCATGGGGCCAGGTTATATATATATTTTCTTCCTGACTACATGCACTTTCACATAATTTGCTCATTATAATACATTGTAAACATATTTTCAAATCCAGTCACATTATATCAAGGACACCAACTTATGTGATGTTGTGATACTGTTTTCTGTAGTATCAAAGTAACACAAAATTGTATTTAGTTGCACTGTCCAGCCAGCATAACAGGCAGGCACCAGTGTCTTTGTGAAAGCATTGTTTCAAGCTAAAAAAAAATGCCCTTAACTGTGTGCTCTTCCATATTTTGGTCGAACCATCTTGGTTTGGATGCACATGCATTGCCTGAGCAGTTATTCATGCAGTCCCTACCCGAGTAATACAATTGGTTTATAACAAAACTTAATCAAATCAATTTTATGTCATGTAAACTATGTCTATAAGTGTGCCAGACAGGTTGATTATAGGCTTTGTATAGCAAATGGGCAGAAGGGCAACAAAGGTTATCCAGCACAATAATAACAAACTATATATACTGTACATATACTTTGTCTTTGTTCTGCTCCTGTCTGCCTCACTTAAACACACACCTCATTATTCTTTATACAGACTTTGCAACTAACTTTATTCCAGTGTCAGTGAGTTAGATGGAGAGGAAAGTGAAGGTCTAGAAAACAGAATAAAAACCTCACACAAAGCTAAATCTCCACTTGTTATTATACCTAGGGCCATAGCGTCTGCTCGCTCGGCAGCCTGGCTAATGGTGCGATGTCCTCATAGCATATTTCACCACGTTTACATTAACAGTGTTTTTGACCTCTTCGTTGTACATCTTTTGTCCCCCACGATTCTGCAAAGCATAATGACTGTATAGATCAAAAATGTCCCCAATGGGTGGTCTTGTACTGTCAAGGCTGAAGAGAAACCAAAGGAAGTCTAGCAAAAGAAAGGCCAAATATCGGTGCCCTCAACCACTACGCGCTTCATCGCATTAGCCAATCAGAGATCCATCTCGCCTGTCGCTGCTCTAAGAAGACTATCAAAAGCTAATCTGCCGAGTCTGTTGTATAGCCGAATGGTGTCTGCAGCCAGATTCTTTCATCATCTCAGGTTTGGGCTTTCAGAGGTATCTACAGAGATCTACAGGCAATTTGTGATTCACAAACCCAAGAAATGACTGCATCAGTATAAACAACTGCCAGAGGTGAAGTTAAGTGAAATGTAAGAATGGAAGAAAATGCAGTATTAAGTACTAAGACAACACAGGGTCTAATCAGGTCAGGCCAAAATACGGTCTAAACAAGGACTACATTAGGTCTAATGTATTTAACTAGTTATAAAACAGGTCTAAACTGGGACATACCTTAATAAGTACCACTAAAAAGAGCCCAAAAACCACTGGAAAAGAGACAAAACATTGAATGATTTCTGATCCACTTGCATTGACACAAAATATTAAATCATTTTGGGAACTCACTCGATTATTCAAGGTACATCAGTCTACTTGGTGTACAATCCATGGTTTGTACAAAATATTTAGAATGTCCAACAGAAATTAACAGTAAAATCGCTACATAAAACGTAATGAAATGATTCTGGAAGATTTTTTGTTCATTTGCCAGTTGCCACCATGGTCTTAAGCAAAAACCTAAAGCCTACCCTCTCATGACAGTACAGCCAGTGTCAGACATACTATTGGTTAAATCAGCAAATGGAGGTCTTACAAGATCAATTTTTAGGAGTCTGCAAAGTCACAAATCTCACAAGAATCCTGCTTGTTGTTTTTACTGCCATTCCAACGTTACATGTTAAGATCTTGGATAACTCAGATTGTCAGTGAAGATCTTGTTTGTATGCATTCACTGATATCTTACATTTTATTTTCACTAAAAAATAAACCTACGTATGAACCATCTCAGCATTTTATCAGACAAAAGCAATGAGAAGAGGAGGAAGAAAGTTCCCACACTTTAAGCCCTGACAGCCCTGGGTTTCCATTAAGAGAGTCTGTAAATTTACAGTGAGAGCAGGCTTTCGCCCACAGAAACAAGGCAATCACTCACCTCAACCCGCCCATACCACCATCATCTGGACGCCATTTATACCACCACCAGACACACACACACACACACAGATATGCACACTCTCGAAGGCTTAGAGGAGGCCAGGGGACAGTGCCAATGATAGGGCTGATGATTTCTGGTTGGTGACAGTTGGCTGGCGTCCCCAAGGTTTACCAGTGTACATATTTGTGTTGTGTGTTTTGGGGAGATGCAAAAATGAGTGAACGGGTGTGGTAAAGGTCACATCTAGAGCCAGAACAAACAAGAGAGGCGCCAGATCAGGCTCAAACCACCAGGCAATCTCAATCTCCTGACCTCTGAGACTTTACATATGAAGGGAAAGGCATACATATGGTGTCTTAGGTACATCCTTAAATCAACATTGGATTAACTGACTACACATGAAGCCAGTCAAGAATTAACTGTTAGTTCACACCTTCATTAAAATACAAAATAACCTTTACAATAACAATATAATGATGGTATTTGAAGTAAATGCACACCGCACTGTATTGTGTCTGTTATTCCTAAGCTCAAATTCTTCTGAGACCGTTAGTGCTGTTGATATATTCACTAATATCGGACGTTCTTGGTTTTAATCTGGGCCTGCTCTCCCATGAGGATTGTGTGGGTGTTAAAAGTCGTGGCATATGGCGGCCGCCTGCAGCAGACTTCAACCCACATCTAACCCTTTCTTCAAACCTTTGAGATGCTGCTTTTCATCTGGGGGCATTTTTTTGACCGTCTCTCGCCTCCTCCTCTTTCTTCTCCTCTTCTAACAAATGCTCTCGAAGATGTACCCTTGCTGTGTCTGGCCTGTCTGCGTTTTTTTTTTTAAAGACACCATTAGATACAAAGCCATTTTGAGAACTAACAAGAAGTGCATCTGCATGTGAAGGCTTTAAAGGCAAGATCATGTTTGTTATGGGTGTCAGCTCTGGAGGTGAAGCAAATTTGTATAACTTAAATAAGTGCCTTGGACTGTGAGAGAAGAGACAACAGAAGACAACTGAACAAGATCATTTCATTTTCAAAATAGGATCAAATCTAATGCCTTCAGTAACACGAAACTATCACTGTAGTTAGTGAATCATATGTTCAAGCTTTAGTTGTAAATTCCTGATGAATGAAACACTTAGTAAGCCTTTTTGCCACAAATAATACACTTTCCTCATTAGATAACTGTTTAAATGTAAAGTAGAAAATAAAAACCCTGACCTATAATGACCGGGTCTCTGGGGAATTGTGTCTGTGGGGCTTGTATGATTGTATATTTAAAAAACTGTTGTGTATCAGTGTGGGAGTGTTCTTAGTGGGCACTTAAACTTAAGTAAAAAATGCTGAAGCCACTAAACTGAGCCCATATAAAATATAACATTATACAATCTGTGCTAAGTGGTAGATGCTTGTTTATTGATACTCAGAAAAAATATAGAAATATGTTGTAAATTGGATTTTGTCATTACGTATAACCCTGCTGATCACATGGTTTTACAATGGGTTAATCAAAATGTAGGTAGGTCTACATCCATATAGGTGCACTCTATATATACCCAAGAATAGCAATTTCAACAGAAGTGCATCAGTAAATGTCACAAGAGACTCAACTGACTAACATTATATCTCTACATGTCTTACTGTTTCATGTCAATAGTATGTTATGTGTCCACATACCTCCTTAGACCCATCCATAGATCACACTTCACCATAGAGACAGACTGAGGAGATCTGTAGATGAAGTGAGTGGAGACACAGAGGCCGCTCACACGCTCAGATAATCAATAAGTCTTCTCTCAGTCTATTTCCTAAGGGCCAGCCAGGTGTAATAGCATTGTGCCAGAGTGTGTGGAGGCTATGGTGGTAATGTGGCAGTCAAGTCACCTAGAATCACAATAACTGTTACTTTTTGTGATTAACAGGGGTTTCTTTGGATATAGGTAACGTCAGAGTTAGAGGCACAAAGATCAGACGAGAGCTGATATTATTGTGTAGTTTGTTTTTTATAGTAAATGACAGACATTATTAACCTGGCAACTCTGCTCCTCAGAGTTCTACACATCAATCTCCTGCAGAAAACATCTGAAAAGAGGTGGGACTACAACTGCTATGATGGTACCAAACAAGGAACTGCTAATTAGTAAATAAATGTAATAAATTATTGTCTGATTTTAAATGTTTTTGTAGAAATATAGCATCATGCATTAAGTTTTGTAGCGTTCCCATGTTGTTAATACGTTTGGCTAAAAGGCTTGGTATTGTCTGCAAACCTAAAGCCCTCCCACTCACGGCAATACTGCCACACGATTGGTCCACCCTACCAGTAGAGTCTACAAATCTCACCAGAACCCAGCTTAGAGCGCAAGGGGAAGAAACAGCAGCCTAACTATATATCGAGAAAAATGTACTAAACATATATACTACCAATTTCTAAATAAAGTGCAAAAAACAACAGAAAAGAAACAGAAAGCTTCCTTATCTTATTTAGGCCTTACAGGAGTATGCACTGTATAAAAAGCACAGCGTCTATACAATTAACCAATTAAAAAAATAATAATAATTTGAAGAGAAATCTAATGTGTTCATTTGCTAAAACTGCTAATATACCCAGTGCTGTCAATTTGCTAATAATATTTTAGCAACCAATTTTGAATACAAATGATCTGTACTTAACCTGATGAAGCTGCTGAAAAAAACAGAACATGGAGGAGACCAATTATTACAAGCACAGACATTTTGGCTCTTTTAAAAGGATGAACATAGAAACAGCATAGAGTTATGGATTGTCAATATACGGTTTGATTAATAGAGAAGTCCAGAAGGCTTTTGGTGTATAAGATGAGCCTATGTTTCAATTGCCAATCACCCCTGGTCAAAACCACCAAATGATCTTTATTCTCAAAAACATCAAGCATCAAGCAGCCTACCAAACTGCAGGTGCCAGAAAGCCAGCAGCAAGCCCCTGCCAACTTCTGATCTGGTCCTATAGTACAGTATACAGTCAAGGGGGTATTACATTCATCTTATAGCTTCATGCATGGCTCGAATGGACGTCCCTCTGAATCCAAATGTGTAGATGAAGGGGGGAAAAAAAAGTCATCATGGCAACTAGGGAGAAATTTCCGCTCCAATGCAAGTGGGTTCAGGGATTCATTAAAGAGAAGCAGCCCGTCAGCATAGTGCACTGGTGAGGTGGGACACTTAGACAGGTGTGGGGCAGGAGCTGAGCTGGAGGGAGCAGACATTTATTCATTTTCTCTTTGGTGGGGTACACTTAGAAGATTTTTTTACTTATTCTGTTCAGGAAATGTGAGTGGAAGAGGAGAGGCAGCTCTGGTTACTATCCATATGGTCAAACAGTTGGTTGGTGGGGCAGTATTCAGGTCTGGGGTGTTCCTATGCTTCAATACGCATGATTGAGGATTAGTCAGACCTGTGCTCACACAAAGAGAGCACAAGAGCTCCGGGTCGGACCTGTTTTAGTCCCGCACAGGTGCAGCAGATGAACTCTTTCCACTCCTGTGCCCACTGTCACCAACATCCTCTGGTGCCATGGGAAGGATGCAGGCCAAATGGTGGAGAACACACAAACACACCTATAGCACTTACCTAGGGATGGGGCTGGCTAAAAAGACCTGGCACAATCCTCAGGTAAATGCTTCATGTGGTAGTAAATGTCACTAATGCCACCCTTTTACCAATGATGCACTGAACTAAGCTGTGAGTAAATACGACCGGCGGTACCTTCGCTGATGTTTTTTTATTTAGTAGCTAGGCTAATTTCTCTATAGAAAAGTCAGTTTCATCACGGGGTACAATTTCCAGAATGTAGCTTCTTGGGTGTAATTCTTTTTCATAATATGGCTATGGGCAGTTATTCACAGGGCTGAACCAGAGAGGGCATCTCCAGCTTTTCAAAGGGGTGGGGTGTGTGGTTCATCAGGGTATCAGCGCAAGTTGTGGAGGTGAAATTTACAGAATGATATTATTGTAGAGTGTTTTGTTTGGTCACTGTATTTATCATGATTTGAAGATTAAAAAAATTAAAAAATTAAAAATTAAATTAGAAATTAAATTAGAAATTAAATTAAATTAAATTAAATTAAATTAAATTAAATTAAATTAAATTAAATTAAATTAAATTAAATTAAATTAAATTAAATTAAATTCAACTAGCCTCATTTTACATCTGCCATATTTACATTAATCCTCCTGTAAAAGTCTTAATGCACCAAATTCAGCTGGAATACCATAATCGCCATAATATTTACTGTTCAGTACGGTACAATGGTTATTAAATTTCAAGACAACAGGGATAATCACTCAAACTAGATCCAAACCAGGTCTAATGTGTACCAAAACCTAGATTAAACTGTGTCTAAACCAGGACTGCAAAAGACTGAGTACAGCCAGTGGTACCTGTACCACAGTTTGAGAACCACTGACCTCGAGTTTCATAATGTACGAAGCATTAGCTCAATATTCATCTGTTTCAGTTCGTTTTTAAGTGAATACATTACAGATACTGTGAGAAAATGACCACGACTGATGCTAATCGAGCGGTAAATAAACACGTTTTTATTTTGTTTGATATCTACATATTTCAATTGTTAGTTCCTCAGTAACATTCACACCTATTTCAATGAAATAAAAACAGTTATAAAGCTTAAAATCCCCGCTGTCAGGGGCAATAAGGTGCATGAGTCCATGTAAGAGAATCTTCATGTCAGCTGTGATAAAAACAAATGGACTTACTTTGGGCTGGTACTGGCTCTGAATCCTGTTTTGATCAGGTCTAATTCAGTCTGTGGTAAGTCAGGAGTCACATATTAACAATGTCTGTGTCCAGTGCCTGGTTTAATCTATTATTTGTATTATACAGATAACAATGTTTATGAATAAGTTAATCTTTTGGCATGACCTCCACTTCCCCATGCGATTCTGAGAGGCGGGCCTTATAGTAAAGTATCCAATCAAAAACTCGGATGTCAGTCAAAGAAGCGTTCACATTTATTTACTAGAGGCACTTCACAATCACTAGAGCTTCATTTGAGGGGAAACAAGAGGGAACATTATACCTTACCTCTCAATTTGGGACCTGAACCTTTTTACCTGGATGCCCCTGTTCCCCCACCTATTTCACTGGCTCCCCCACCTCTTGTGGCATATCTATATTTTTGGTGAATTTGAGTAGAACATGTTGACTCCACTAGTTATCTTATGTGGTTATGTTTTATTTATGTATTTATTTATTTATTATCCACGTCATAGTCTATATTAGATTATTAGTGTAACTGTAATTCCTTGGTGGTGCTGGGAGGCTATTGCGTCACATTTATCATCATATATATTTTAGCTTTGTGTTTAATGTCAGGGTTTGTATTGTAGTGTTTTACAACCTTCAAAGATTCTTCTAATTATTTCTCTTAATTGCTTCCCTTAGGCTTACACACAGTAATAAAGAAAAAGTTCTCCCAATGTAAACACCCCCATCATTTTAATTAACAACAGGAATAATGTCAGCAGCAAGTACCTTTTAACAAACTGTAGGTATACTGGCCAAACACATTCAAAGACATACATGAATCCTGGACTTTTTTAGTTTTCCCATATGAGTACACAGGCTGGGGGTTCTGACCGTGGATTATACTGCAATGAGAATGTGTAGATACTGTAAAAATGGAAAGTTGAATTTGCTCAGAAAATCTAGGAATCGATCTTCGAAATACTAACTGAACCGAGACTTCAAAGTTATACAAAGAACTATCTTTTGAGAAATGATTACTAAAAACAAACATTCTCCACTCATTTCTGTTAAGAGTTACAGGACTGGAGCCTATGCCAGCAACTATGGGCTTTAGGCAGGGTACACTTTAGACAATGGTCAGTTATTCGCAGGGCAGACACTTAGAGACATACACTGACAACAATTCACTCCCACAATTATTAATTGGTGCAATTTTCTTAAGAATATAAAAAAAAATCATATTTTTTTTAATTTAAATTTAAAAGTCATATGAATTCAATTAGATATTTAAAGCGTACCTATGCAACTTTTTAACCATAATTAAGTGGCTAAATGAGTTGTCAGGGTGAATGAAGCTTCCTTCACTTACACCTAGAGTCTCTGGGCAAAAAAAGCAGGCTTGCAAGAATAGGTGCACTGACCCAATGTCTTTGTGGTGGCAATTCATTGAAATAGAAAGATGCAAAACTGATGCAGACCTGATGTTTTTGTGGCTGTGCTCACTGTGATAAAAGCTGCATTGTTTCCCTTTAATTCGTTTTCTAGATTTTATATATGTTAATTCATCTGATTTTTTACAGTATTTGAGCTTGTGCATCTGTTTTCCTATAAGCTGACCTCTCGGAGGGAAGCAGGACAGCCCAGTGAGCGAGCTAACAGCCTGTGACCACTCTGTAATTATGAGCTGTTTTCTAATTATGAAGCACTTCACTGCCTCTGCCATCGACCGCCAAACATCAAACTTTTTTTTATTTTTTAAGATTTTCTATTATAGCCCGCAGCGTGGTAGGGATAAGCACTGGGGACACCAGAGAAAGGACATGAAACAGAGGAGAGTGAGAGGGGAATGTGACACATCTCATATTATGGCAAAACATTTTAGCTTTCAATAAATGTGTTAGGCTTATAGACCCTTTAACATGTTTGTCATATTAAATGATGCAAAAGTGAGTTAACTTTACAAAAAAGTAGTGTTTGTGGTGAGAGATAGAATAATTCTGAACATACAATGAAAAAACTATTGTGGTCATCAACATTTCTGTAAGGACTTGTCCAGTAAAACCTAAAAATCAGGAATTTTACCTCCAGCCAAAAGTCGAACTGCTACTAATGTGTACATAAAATAATCATACAATGTGAGGCTCTGACATTACCTACATGTAGCAGAGTGGATGTCACTTGCCCAAACCATCTCGATTTTTTGTGATATTCTGTGGCTAATGCCAATTCCTCCATTAAAATAGTATTATGGTCTTGCCTCCATTACGGAATTTAGAACATTCTGTTTACAGAGTTTGAAAGGATCTATTGGCAATAGCAATAGTAGTGATGCACAGATATATCGGCCCAGCATCGGTATTGGGTGATATTTACAATTTTGACTGATAGGTATTGGCCCATACAGATGGCTGATGGTAGCCTGTGGGTCTAACTGGATAACTTCTGATTCAGAGAAAGAAACGTCCATTCAAAAAGTCTACATTTAGGGAGACAAAATGAAGTAAAACTAATTTAATATTACATTTAAGGTTATTTCTATGATGACTAAAATATGTTTACAGAGTATCGGGATCGGTATCGGCCAAATCGATCATTGAAATATCGGTATTGGCCAAATCGATCATTGAAATATCGGTATTAGCCAAAACGGTCATTGAAATATCGGTATCGGCCAAATCGATCATTGAAATATTGGTATTGGCCAAAACGGTCATTGAAATATCGGTATCGGCCAAATTGATCATTGAAATATCGGTATCGGCCAAATCGATCATTGAAATATCGGTATTGGCCAAAACGGTCATTGAAATATCGGTATCGGCCAAATCGGTCATTGAAATATCGATATTGGCCAATTCGGTCATTGAAATATCGGTATCGGCCAATTCGGTCATTGAAATATCGGTATTGGCCAAAATCGATCATTGAAATATCGGTATCGGCCAAATCGATCATTGAAATATCGGTATCGGCCAAATCGATCATTGAAATATCGGTATCGGCCAAATCGATCATTGAAATATCGGTATTGGCCAAGAAATGTAATATCGGTGCATCTTACATTAGGGTTGAATAAGGGATGCTTGGGGCTTGAGGTGGAGTTTGCACTGTTAACTATATTCAAACACTTGAAAACATACACTAACCATCAATCATCTATATGCAAAAATTAACATTGGATCCCATTTTAAAAGGTCTAGAACCATTGGAACATATAGGGCCACTCACCTTAGCCACCAGGGAGCATTAAAGGATGAAAAACAATTGTGTATGAGATGCAATGTCACAATGGATAGAGCGGCTGATTTCAAAGGACTCAAAATAAGTCTTACCACAACCACAAAAGCAGTGGCCTATAACACTATCGTCACAGTTTGAACCTCTAGTCCATCTTTATTTGGTTGTATGGACAAGTGTATGTGTAAAGAAGCATTAGAAGTTGCCTTTCAGGGTGATTCAGAGTCTTTTGTTCAGTCAGGACTAAGGGTTTGGTGAGTGCATGCTCTCTTGCACCAGCAGTAATATGAGGTGACTGTAATGGATTGAGATGTATGTGGAGATGGGTTTGTGTCAGTGGAATGCGGAGGTCAGTGAAGCAGGAGGAGGAGTAGAAAAAAAAACATTACTTTTGTCTTCATCCCTGCTGTCGCTATGGTAATCTCAGATGAATTAACTAATAAATTGTTTTTTTTCTTCATCACAATCCCTTATTTTTCAATTTTTCTTGCTAACAGATTAACTAATGCCTGGAAAATTAGAGATCATGATCATCTTAATCTTAAAAGGGTCTATAGTGAGCTATAGGGTCTTTATGAGCTTTCTACCATGTTGTAATGTTGACCCCACATCAACACAATAGCTGGAGTAAACTTTTGCTTCAATCACAACCCTGTTTTCTTTGGTGTGCCAAACACTTGATCACTCCTTATCCCTTCCCCCGCACTAGACCCTCCTATTAAAATAAATCTGACCAATCAACAAGCCCTCTCAACCAGTCTGCTCTCATTCATCAACAGAGCTGTACTCTGCTACTCACTTCACCTGTGTCTCTATAGTACCAGGATTTATTACCGCCACCCAGGAGGTAATGTTTTTGGCAGCATCCATCTGTCCTCCTGTCCCTTTGTCCCTATGTTCCCCCTGTCCTCTGTCTCCCTGTCCCTTTGTCCCTCTGTCCCCCCGTCCCCCTGGTCCTCTGTCCCCGTCCCTCTGGCCCTTTGTCCCTCTGTCCCCCTGGTCCTCTGTCACCCTGGTCCTCTGTCCCCCTGGCCCTTTGTCCCTCTGTCCCCCTGTCCCTCTGTAAGCGGCTTAACTCAAAGCCTACTACACAAATTTGGATGAAATTGATGAGATTTTGCTCTGCCCACAGAAGGTTCTATGTAGAACAAAGTCATGTTTGGAGTGCTCATAGAGGAAATTAGCTACCTTGGCAGAGGTCTGCACGCTCCAAGTGCTTTCTAGTTCAAAACATTTTCTAGGTAACGTTTTTTAAATAGTGATCTGATTGCTGCAGTTAATTTGAACACACATCCGAGCTGAACGGCTTGAATAGTACTTGAGCAGCACCTAATTTCAAGAAAGACTGCTATAGATCCAGACAGTGGTTCAAACGCTGAGGAATGTTGCTGTCATTGTAGCTACTACTGCAGTCCATCACACATCGAGCCCAGAGACGGAGGATTCCCAAAGACAGGAGCAGGTCGGAAAAGTTTGCAGCTGTCGGAAGTGCTTTAGTGTGAGACGAGCAGGAGCAGGGATTAGGCCCAGGTGAAAGAGCCTCCTGACTGTCCTCCAGTGTGTAAGATCCAGGAATTACTTTTGCCTTTTTACATTAGGTCCTGATGGATTTAAATCAGTGAAAGTGTATGATGAATGTGCAGGTGTAGTTTGTAAAGAACATTTGAATCAGTACAGAGCATTGTCCATGATGCAGTTAAACTAAATACAGTAAATGGTGACTTTAGGTACACCTATTTAATAGCTGGTGTCAGTGCATCAAGCCAGCGTATTTACATATGTTTAATAAGACAAGCCATGTTGAAGCTTAAACCAGCCATCACAATGAGGAAGAAAGACCATTTAAGTGACTTCAAAAAAGGCTTGGCTGTTTCTCAGATATTGATGACCTGGGATTTACAAAAAATGAATTAAAAAGGACATAGAATCCAGTGAGCGACGGTGCTGTGGGCAAAAAAAACTTTCATGGTGCCAAAGGCCAGAGACTAATTTTGAAGTGAAATAACAACAAAACATAAACATGAAACAGGTGGGCTACAGCAGCAATAGACAACACCTGGTGCCACTGTATTAGGTACATGGATTACCCAATGAAGTGCACCTATTTGCAGCCAAGATTACGCTACAAACCTCACAATATTTGCTGTCATGTAGTTAGACTGCCCCCAAGTGGAGACAAGCAGCTTTGCACCACTATGTACTATATACTGTATGTTTGATTGAATTCCAAACATTGGAAATGCAAAGCTGCAATAATAAAAAGCAACGATTGAAACACAATAACAGCTGCCACTGCTTATAATAGTCACATAAATATAAAGCTATGGGAAAGAAATGTTGGTCTACTGTGTGGATGGCATCATTTATCACCATATTGTCTGGGTACATTTCTCTGTGGAGCAGCGTGGAAACAGCTGACCACACTGTGCTATCCTGCTCGGGCTAAGGCTTTATGACACACATAAAAAGAAGCCAAATAAGCCTGAAGGTCCGAAATGTATCGCTCTCCACCACCAATAAATCATAATGGGTGTAATTGAAGCCATTATTGTCGCTGTAAGTAGCAATGAAAAGCAAAAGTGACAAAAAGATTAATGAGAATTGAAGGAGATACGTTATAGTGAATTCTTATCTCCTTTGTCTAATGGACTGAACTATACTACAAATCATTCTTACTAGCCACAATGTGGGGCCCGGGGGCCAAAGTTGGCCCGTCAAGGCCTTTGATTTGGCCCACCAGGACGTCCCAGAATTTATGGATACTAAGCCCAATTATTGAATCAGGGGGAGGGGTTTGGGAAGAACGTCAGAGACTGAGTGGAGATGGAGTGGGGGCATAATTCAGATTTAGACTTTCTACATTATCATTTCAATCTCTCCCATCACAGTTCAGACAAAAACAGAGTAAACCATAGACACAGAGTAACACAGAGTAACACAGATGGACCAACAGACAGACTCAATTATCACCTTCTGTCTTTCTCTTTGGTCGAATGTGACACGAATAACCACATTACGATGAGCCCTAGACTCTCCTACTTAAAACGCTTTCAGTAATTAAAACTGAGACAGGACAACAAAAAGTGCAGGAAATAACAGTGTTAGTGCGTCAGGAAGTGAAGATAGAGGAGGGAGATGAGATGAAGTCGTGCGTGAGGTGCCTGTGTGATTGCTAAGACAAATAGACACATTTCTAAATTAACCAGCCTTATACCCGAGATGACACCAGTAGGTTACCTCAGCTTCAAACAAGTGCCTTTTTTAGTGAAAGGAGTTTGACTCTTGGGCGTGTGTGTGCATGCGTGCGTGTGTGCGTGTGTGCATGTGTGCGTAGGTGTGTGTAGGTGTGTGTAGGTCTGTAGGTGTGTGTAGGTGTGTGTGTGTGTGTGTAGGTGTGTGTGTGTGTAGGTGTGTAGGTGTAGGTGTGTGTGTAGGTGTGTGTGTAGGTGTGTGTGTGTAGGTGTAGGTGTGTGTGTGTAGGTGTGTGTGTGTGTGTGTGTGTAGGTGTGTGTGTGTAGGTGTGTGTGTGTAGGTGTGTGTGTGTGTAGGTGTGTGTGTGTGTGTGTGTGTGTGTGTGTGTAGGTGTATATCTATATTTAAACACCATGTTGAATATTGCGATACCAATATATTTTTTGCGAAACTTTGATGCAATTTCAGTTAAGTAGAAATTGTTATTTTATTTACTAGTTATGCTTGTAAATGGTTGGCTGTCAGTATTTCAACAAACTGTACACTGCTCAGGGTTTAGACCCTTTCAAAGTCTGTAAACAGAAAGTTCTAAATTCCAGACTGGAGGCAACTGGAGGCCAGACCATAATACATTTTCAATGGAGAAATAAGCATTAGTCACAAAATATTGTAAATGAAGATGGTTTTGACAAATGCCAACCACTCTGTTACATGTAGGTGATGTCAGAGCCTGGTTAGGAAACATTAGTGAATGTACCTCACATTGTATGTTTATTTAATGTACACATTAGTAGCAGTTAGACTTTTGGCTTACAGAAACGTTGATGATCACAAAAGTGTTTTCTTTCTATGCTCATGGTTCAATGGTTCAATCCCTCACCAGAAATCCTACTTTTTTGTAAAGTTAACTCACTTTTGCTCCAGACGCCTCCATTCCAGAATTTTGAACATGCCATATAACCAACATTTTAAAGGCTCTATACCTAATATTATATCTCTATGAGTGTACCCCACCGAAAGTCCATAGTTGGTGAGATCACATACACCTCCAAGATTCCTAAACCCAATAAAATAATACTCAAATACACGAAAATGCACTCAAACTGTCATGTGTATTTTTATTGCAAGATAGTGTTAGCTACATTAGAGGAAGATCATGTTCTCACCCTGACAATTTGCTAACTATTGAAAGGGCAAATACAGTACATGCAGGTTTTTGGACACCAGAGAGAACACACACTGACACAGCAAGGATATGCAGACTCCTATCTTCTTACTGAGAGGCTACGGGACTTACCAGTGTGACAAAGATGGACTGAGGACTCATACCCTATACAGAAAATGTTCTAACATTGCGAGATCAACTCTATGTGTCTGCTGTTTTCATGCTTTGCTTACATGTCTACAGAGCTTCTCAGTGTGTTTGACAGGGTAAGGATACATGACTGGAGTATATTACATACAAAAAAACTCCTACACAACACAATTGAAAGTGTGGGTTTTTTTTTTTGTTCAGATTTTTCCTATTAAAGGCTGGAGCACCCCTCACAACAAAAGCGCACACAGAAACACATACTCCCAGACAGATAAACATGACCTCAGATGTAATATACAGAGCTGCTGCAGACACTCCTTGACAGGCTGGTAAATGCACAGTTCTGTCTGAGGTATTTAAAGAGAAGAGGCCAGTTATATTGTTTATATAACGGTTGTGTTGCAAGGAGAGTGCTTGACAATTGTGGCTTGACAGGAAAGTGGGGCAATAATTCCACATAGGCCTAAAAATGAACAACATTTTAAAGGCGAACTATGCAAGTATATATCATAAAGCTACTGTTCAACACAAAAACACCAGGTCTGTATCAGTTTTGTATCTTTTTATTTATTGGAGCTCTCTCTGTAAAAGCCTGTTTAAAAGCCATTTGTGGTTTTGGCAAGACCTGTGACTTGACCTGAGACTTCCAGGGACATTCATCCTTGCAAGGACGCTTCATTCACCCCACAACACCTCATTTAGGATCACACTGACTCTGATTCGTGATTGGTTTTGTAAATTCAACAAGCATCTCACGATAAAGCAACAGGATTAGAATGTCCGCAAAAACAAACCATGCACCATTGTTCATTATGGGAAAAATGTGATCAAACCAGTGAAGGTCCACTGTGCCCCTTTAAGCAACTGCCGACATTTTCAAAACCAGAATGAAGCATCCATATTGTGATTTTACCCCACCCCCCCAAAAAAAAAACTAACGCTAGAATTGAAGAACATTTTTGACAAGAACAACGCACTTATGCACACACTTTATCGTCACTGAACAGAAAATTCACTCAGAAATGTTAAGTGAAGCTCAACCATTTGAGACCAAATAAAAATATCCAAATACCTTTCAATAAGCAGCAAGACGAGAGACGAATTACAACTTTGTGGTTAATGGAATTGTGTGGTTGTGTGGAAGTTTATTTATTTTTGAGTCTAACAAACATAATTAAAAACCCACAGTTTCCTCAACGCAACAGCCTTCACGCCTGATGGGAAGATATCACAACAGACAACTCACACCACATTACAGTCTAAAGGGACAAAATAAAATGTGTTATGCCAATATAGCATTTTAGATCTACAGTGGCATCCTGCTTTTAGGAAAAACTGTGAGCAAACTGTACCACTAGAGCGATATCTGCTTATAAAGAAAGTGAAATGCTGAGATAAATCAATATATAATATAATAATTATTAATATCCTTTGATTTCAATGTCACTCTAAGTTGTTTGTTTTCCTACCATGCCATCTTGCCTTGTCTAAACTAATCGCATTCGTTTGAAACCATCATTTGTTTCATAGTTAACTGTAAGTGCATGCAGCATCTTCACTGGTTATAGTTCATCTGTGATTCTAACTAATGGTAGCTACATGCACTTCCTGATCCAGCACATGTCCCAGTAAAAGGTCAGGTAGACCTCTGCGGCAGATGACAGAGACGTTAATGCATTTGAGATAGTCCTTCTGATGGATGGACTCATATGTAAAATGACATATATATATATATATATATATGATGATATATATGATTAATGGTGAAGCTGCTGTTACCTAAAGATTGATGTGAGTCCTTTTACTAATGTACATGTATTAATGATAGTGGTGTGTAAATTACTTTTTTATTGCAGAGTATGAACACATTACAGTCTTAATGTCATATCTTACATGACTATCAGTGTCATGTTCATGTGAAGATCATTTTTCAGCAAAAGCCTATAGGCCTAATATGACTGAAGTCTATTTCTCTACTTTAGGGTTTTTATATTTACAATTTGCATTTTAAACACTGTCTGGACAGAATGATAAGAGCTTTTCTTTCACAAAACAAAATGGCTCTGTCAATGGATTGTGTGATTTAGGAAATTATGTTAATTTATATCATAAATTGCTGAATTTTGATTAAAGTTTAGTTGTCAATTAGTACAGAAATGAATAAGTTTGTTTACTACGGTTTTCTGTCTACATCCTTTGACATCTGGAAGATCCAAAAACTCAGAGCTGCTATGTAAGATTATGCCAGCCACAGTATGCTCATAAACATTATTTCTCCATCATTGTATGCAGCTAAAGTCACTCAGGGGTTGGTAATGGGCCTAATTTACATTCATAGTCCACTGTTTTCTGGAGCTGGGGGTTTTGACGTACTGAGGGGTGCCATCTTTGTCCAAGGGAACATTTGACACACTGGCTCTGCCAATTAGGTCCTGAACTTCACTCAAACACACATCTATACACAGTGACCTTCCCAGAGGCATCCAGCTGTTAGACCTATGAATGATGACTGTGAATACCTGTGCTGTGGGGCGTCCTCAACTGAAGGTGTGTCAAAATGGAGCAGGCTTCTTCAAATATTGGTTTAAAACAACTCAAAGTTTATGTCAAGTAGCATAATATTTGCACTTTTTACTCAATTATATTTAGGAGGGGTCTGGTGTGTGCTATTGTTCAGGTGAACTGGTGTCTGTGTAAAAGCAATTATGCTCATTGGTGGAACTTATGACAGAGGATATACTTTACTACAGTGATTCCCAAACTAGGAGCCCTGGTGGCCCCAAATAAGGTATAAAAAATACAGACATGTTTATGCATTTTTTTCTGCCACTGGCCTGATTCAAATGGAAAGGTCTGGAACAAGGTAATTTGGAGCCCACCTCTAGTCAGATACGCATATATTTTTTTTGCCATAAATACAATCTTTCTGGTGGTCAACACAGTTTATCATTTGCTTTTCCTGAAGCAATCCACCACATTTATTGGGGTTTGGTACTGCTCAATATTATGACTAGAATTTTTAGCGCCCCGTGGCAGAATTGACCTAGGGCTGCACGATTTAGATACATTTTTTGTTCATTATTCAGTTCACATTTTAAACCATCTGAAACATTGAGACATGAAGGAACATATTAAAACTCTTGAGATTCCACAAGATTTTTTTTACATACATTTTGTTAAAATTGTGATTTCGATTCAATTGCAATTTATTTATTTTATTGTATTGTATTTATTTCATTCAATTAAAATGAAAATGAATAACAAGCAGAAGTGTCTACGTGTCAGCACAAAACTTGAATGAAAAGGAGCAGCGAGAAGTATATCTTATGTTTTCTGCCCCTTTTAAACAAAAATTTTGACAACAAATATTTACTTTTCACATTCTGTTTGACAAAAAATATTTACTTTTCACATTCTGTTTGACAAAAAATATTTACTCTTCACATTCTGTTTGACAAAAATATTTGCTTTTCACATTCTGTTTGACAAAAAATATTTACTTTTCACATTCTAATTAATTGTTCAGCCCTACCCTGACCTCCCTGAATGGTATGACTTTTACACAACACTAACACAGGCTCGAAATGAGGTGAAACTGAGTAGGCTGAGTTAGTAATGGCAGTGTAAATGATCCCTCTGTCCCATACTCCTTTGAAAGTTCCCATCTTTCCTTCATATGGCTCATTATGAGAGAACAGAACGCCGACGTGGAGTTATTTGGTAATGACTGTAAATGATCTTTAATTAATGACCTCATTATTATAACCACTTGAGTTCAATACATCACACAGATATACAGGGACATTAGCAGCTCAAGTGCCTCTCGTTTATTACATTTCTATGTAATTCATAAGACATATTTTAATATTTGATGTCCGCTCCACTGTCTCAGAGAAGATATGCATTGTATTTTTAGATGTTATATCACAGTCTTGGCTAATGGTTCACAGGCTAATGTTAGTGTTACTATTATTATCATTGGACAGACAGGACCACCCACCGCCTCGGAGCGTTACAGGGGGCAGGAGCGTAATGATGGGGGAACATGAGCGATGGTTAGGGCATTTAAAAGACATTCAAAAGAGTGATTTGCAGAAAAACTAGAAAAGGCCACAAGCACTGGAAGTTAGCATAAACTTAAAACGTATGACAATGACCATAGATACTGCAGTAGGCACGAACTAAAAGACCATATCACCAAGGTCTTCCAGTTCAGGGATAAATGCACAGTGGTAGAGAAATCATTAACAGTGCTGTGTTAAGCTCAGTTGGTAGAGCTGCACATATACAAAGCTTATACAGCCTCCCCGAGTGTTGTGCCCCCCCAAAATAAATAAATAAATAAATGAAATTGAACATTTGAGTCTTTCCAAGACAAGAGTCTCAACACTAGTTTAAGGTTTAAGCTGTGATGTATGGAGGCAGTTTGGTCCAGCTGTACTTGAACAGTTGTTCAACTGACTTGCAAAAAGCAAAAGTTCTACTCTGTCCATATGGCCTCATTGAACTGACAAACATAGATGACTAATCTGATAACTGCAAGCTCCTAAGTTATTACCACCACGACAACTGCAGATGAGAGCGGAGTGATTTTATAAATGCACTGTCCACAGTCAAATACATCAGTGTCACATGTTCAGCTACCGGTAAATGTTAATTTATACTGTACATGAGATATACCTGAAAAAACATATGGACAGATTAGTCCTCTCAGGATAATCAATATGGTGCTGGGAGAGGACATTATTTCTGGCCTTATAATATAACCTGCAGATGACTGTGCATCTATGCATCACAGGTTCAATCACCGAGGGGGCATCACTTCAGTTAATTCATTGTCTGCTTCATCTTCTTTTAGCTGTTTGCTTCAGGGGTTGCCACAATTAATCATCTGCCTCCATCTAACCATATTCTCTGCATCATATACATGCATAGAGCTCATCTTTGGTCTTCCTCTAGGCCCCCTGCCATATATAAGGACCTCATCCATCAGTCCTGGACACATCTATAGCCTGTCCATCCTGGGAGTGGATCCCTCCATCATGTGGTTCTCCCTAAGGTTTTTCCCATAAGGACAGTGGGTGTCCTGGGACAGTCCTTTTGTGTGTGTGTGGTATTGATTGTCTATTTACTTTGTTTATTGTATGAATTAAATTGCCTGTCAGCTCTAACCTCATCCTTCTACCCACATAGTCACTATCCTTCCTCTGTCCTCTGTCCAACCATCTCAATCTGGACTCTGAGTTGATCTCAAAACATCTAATATCATCCATTCTTAATTTTCTTCTTCTTAAGGCATTTCATTTTCAATTAAAAATGTTGGGAACAGACAGACACACTTTTTGGTCTTTTCTGTGTGTTAAGTTGTTGGAAGTAGGTTACAATTGTCTTGTTTGGCGTGTTGACAGGCCACTAAACATAACTCAACAAGGTAAACAAGACCCTGTACTTGTAACATAACTACATAAACAGTAAGGCTGACTAACGTCTAATTGCCTCCACGAAAACCATCAGCTTCTGCATGTAGTCGTTTTACGAGTTTGATTTTGCTCAGATTTCTGGAAGGCACTGCTCATTTAGATGCAGCAAAGGTAGCTTTTGTGAATAATCTAACAATGAGACCCCACAGACAGAAACAGACAGGAACAGCAAGGCACTGAGGAACAGGCAATAGGTTCATGGAGAGGGTAGAGAACATTTAGAGCGTGGATTAGAATCACTCAGTTTAGTTAAGTTCACTAAAAGCTGCCATTCATCCATCTTATGTTGGCATATCTGGATGATACAACATTATTTCTGTTAGTTATGATACATGTTCCATCAACATATAACACATTTTTATCAAGTTACTTACTTGTTAAGAGGGTGGGCGATATGACGGTAAAAATCAAGATATTAAGGAGGAAAATGTTACTGTAACCATGCCAATCTTAATAATAAACAAGGATAATCAATAGTATAAGTATGATGATGAATACTGGATTAGATGTACAATGAATTTATAGTTAAAAGTTTTTATAGATCAGAAGTCTTCTGTATAAAGACAAAAAATACAAAGTCAACTAAAATCGTAATAAAGTGATTTGGGCTTAATAAAATTTTGATTTAGTATTTTTATCATATTGCCCACCCCTAGTTAAGATATATGTGAATGTCCCTGCATGTTAGTAATGGAGGGACCCTTCTCCAGATCATGAGCCAGAATCTTGTAGGGCTGTTAGTCGACCAAAGAAATGGCTGTTCGTCGACTAAAGTCATGCCCTGCAGAACGATTCATCGACTAATGCAGTACTGCAAATATAATGGGCCTGTCAGAGCGCAACACAAACAAGTGACTAAAATGTATTTGGTAACAAAACATAAAGAAAACTTTACAGTAAAAAATTAATATGAAATCCTACAATAGAACCTAAAAGTACTGCTGTTATCTTGAATAACTAGTTGATTAATAAGGATGAACCTAGCTGGAGGTTTTGTTTGCTCTGTCCAGGACTTGAATCCGGGACCTTCTTAGCACGAGGCAACTATAATAGTCATATTATATGGATGATGGATGCTGAGATCTATATAGTAGGGGTTTTGTGATTCTGCTAATCTGGACGAGATCTTTGACTTGTGATACAGTGCTTTCATTTATGCTCTTCACTTCACCTTTACTGTAACAATGCCAGCGTTCATATAAAAACAAAGGAAAATAAATAGTATTAAACATTGAATTTGTAGGTAAAAGGTTATATAAAGCCGTTGTCTTCTGTGAAATAAAATCTTGATAAAACTAGGCCTGTGCTGTCGTCCCTGACAGCAAGGTGTATACCTGTGAAACTCCCCATACGTCTGCCCCATACGTCTGCTACAACTGTCACCAACGGGCACCTTAATCAGACATTGTGTGATTTCTAAGGGTTTTAATATTGTTAACGAGCAATTAAGAGGCCTCGCCCCTAAAATGGGGGATGGAGATGGGAAGGGTCTATTTGACTTT